>CM031571.1:3867584-3957079 GCA_018467065.1 Ephestia elutella
GGCCTCATAAGAAAGCTCAAGGTCACCCAAAGGGCAATGGAGCTTATGCTCGGAGTTTCCCTGCGTGATCGAATCAGAAATGAGGAGATCCATAGGAGAACTAAAGTAACCGACATAGCCCGCAAAATCGCGAAACTTAAGTGGCAGTGGGCGGGGCACATAGCTCGTAGAACAGATAGCCGTTGGGGCAGAAAAGTTCTCGAGTGGCGACCACGAACCGGAAAACGTAGTGTTGGCAGGCCTCCCACTCGGTGGACCGACGACCTGGTGAAGGTCGCGGGATGCGCATGGATGCGGGCAGCGCAGGACCGGTCGTTGTGGAAATCCTTGGAGGAGGACTTGTCCAGCAGTGGACGTCTTTCGGTTGAGAGAGATTCCAGCCATAACAAAACCTGGGTGACAACAATTACGGATTTCTCATGAAAAATTTATCATTCGCGTATAGTCAGTCAATTGAATGGTAATTCTTTTGTGTTTGAAACTTATTATAATATGAATGAGACGGAACGTCCCTTTCGGAGTTCGGGGAAATCCTGTGGGCTGGAGGGGCTTTCCTAAATTATCATTTTCTATTCTGACTTGGCCCTTTGAGACGAATGGGGACCTCATTTAGGTGTTGCTTGGGCATTTATATTCAGGACAAGTAAATTACGTCACTAGTTACTGAAAGGGATTCTGATATTGCCTGGATAATTAAAATGCAAAAATTTATAGTAACCTAAGTAAAATTTACTGGATATTTTTTTTTAAATAAAATAAGCACCTTTTCTTTTAATTAGCATTATTCAAGCCGTAGTATGTTTAAACATTCGAATTAATATAGTTGGAGTAACAGAGATGGCGAAAACTGAAAAAAATCAGTCAACTATGTCCCTTTAAACAAGACAGTTTTACTCAGCAAGAGCTTTTAAATTTACTCACTTAATGTAAAACTTAGTCTAAATTACAATATTTGATCAATGAACATAATTCTCCCCAAAAGCAATTATGGAGTCGGCTGCCCTCAAATCGCATCAGTCACCGTCTCGCCGCGTCCAACGCCTATTACCTATTAATTAGAATCAACATTTCCAAAACCACAAATGTCTGATCGTCATTCAGACCTTACAACTCACGTAATAAAATCGATTGTAGGTTCAAATTTTCAGTATTGCGCGCGCAGCTCAAATACACCTTCTCCCACCAACCTTCGCCGGCAGTCTGCCAGCACGGGTTGCACGCCTTCTTTCTTCATCGTAAACATTGCAAACAAAACAAAACACGACAGCCCTGGCTGGAAACAAATAACCGTTGAAATAAAAAATAAACGCACGACCCGTCAATTTTCCCCGCTTCCGCGCTTTTCCAATCTCGAACTTTCTATCTGTCAAATCGAGTGCATTCAAAAAAAGGAATTGAAAGGAACGTGAGCAATAATAACGTGTTATTTATTTAAATAACGGTGATTAAATTAAGGTAACGGTTCCACTGTTAATAGCTTTATTTTTATTTTTTTTACTGGAGATTCGCGATGGGTGTGTAAGTATGTAGATAAAAAAGCAGTTAAGATAAGACGGTACGAGCTTACGTAAGGTTGCGGGAGCCAACTGTTTAAATCCTGAGATAGTTGTGACAAAAGCCGTTCTGTTCGCATATCGGGTTGTTATCGTAGGGGTGATATTTATGTTACCTTCGCGATTGCTTTGCTGTCGGTACCTTCGAAATTTATGGTCATATTTTTTTGTGTACTACAAGTTCGTTATTTATATTTGCTATATTTCATCCAACGGCTGCCTGTTTAAAAAGATAAACAATAGGTATTAAAAATGCTTGACGGTATATCACTAACTTTTTTATACTTATTATTTTAATTAAATAGTAAAATAAATAATTCTTAATTGTAACAATTATATCAATTGAAACAATTAATAATTAGGTATTTAATTCTAGGAAAAAATCTTATCGGAGATGTTGAAAAAAACACAATCCTTACACAAGGACAATAAATTTTAGAGTCCAAAAATATATTAACTACGAGTATGTCATCTAGTATATATTCCTTAAAACGCTTGTTATAGGCCGATCTTCACCAAAGTGGTCAGGAAGAGGATATTAAGTATAGAGGATGTAGTAGTTTCTGGACAAACCAATAGAATTTCTCGTAATTCAAAATTGGAATTTCGTTAATGAGATCCTATTGGTGATTGAAATACGTCTCCTCTCCGCTTTATTGGAGACCGCGCCTTTGACTGCGGAAGATGTCTGAACTCATTATAAGTAATTTAGTTCCTGGTGAAGTAAAGCGGTGGTGGCCGAGTGGTAGGGCGCTCGCCTCGTGGCGAATTTCCGAAAATTCTCAGAAATTTCTTGGGTTTTTTAGGAAAATTTTCCGTTCTCGAGAATATTTCCGTGAAATTTCCAAGAAGCTTTCCGCCGTTTCTCTGAAAATTTCTGGTAATAGCACATCACTAGGCACATGTAAAAGGCTTCTACTCAATTTAAAAATATCCGTAAGGCTTTTGTTTCAGGAAATCCGTAGATTGATCTACGGATTTCTTTTCACGCAGGCAGAAGCCGCGGCCAAAAAGCTAGTAACTGGGATTGTTAATGAGTATCATTTGAATGGCCCACATTCCCTCGGACCGACCCCTCTATTGTATTGTTCGGTTGTCGCTCTTGTACGCGCATTCATGTTCGGACATGTTAATTACCATGTTCAGAACTCTGATTGCTTTCTTTCTGATTGAAAAAATATTGTGTTGGAAAATAACATTGAAATGTATCGTTATCGGCATTTGCTTTCGTTTTTTTTTATTTATAATAACTTTGTCGTTATCTTTATTTTTCATAATAAGTAACTAACTGGCCACTAACACATACACATTTAATATTAATAATATAATTTTTTGTTTTAGATGAATTTTAAGACCAAATTCCATACCAAGAAAAATCAATAAACAATTTATTTAACACAGATAAAAATGATGCATTTGTGAACATATATTTAAAACATATATATTTAACATATATATTTATTATAGTCTTGCTATGTATAGCAGTACACATTTAAGCAGGTACTAGTACAGGAATCTAGGATGGGATTTCATCTCTTTATAACAGAATTACCCAATAGATACAGCGAAATTCTAGCAATTACTAAAAAGATGAAAAATGTTCAGGTGAAATATACCGTGTCATTTTGATCCCAATAGGAACATTATTCCGGTTTCTGACAATATCTGACAATACACTTCAGTCGCCACATGGGTAAAACACTACTGTTTATTGACACTATTATATACAAAAAAGGTTAAACAAAGTGTACCGTGTCTAATGGCTCAATTTTTCTAACAAAATAGGCCAATCGGCCATATAATTTATTAACCCACGTATCGAGGTATATGAAGCAGCTGAAAGTCCATACCAAGGTACTATAAGTTGTAACCGTTGAATGCGCTTTACGCCACTGCTTACAAAAGGGTAATGTTTTGAGGGCTGCTGTATGTTTATGAGTTTTTTTTACTCTTCCATAAATACTTTATTATGTTTTAACCGATAGAGGAACTAAATGAGCATAGGCTATGGGCTATTTCAAAGGTAGTCATGTGGTATAGGTAAGATAAAAACTTTGGATTTCTCATGATAGTAGCAGGCACGTAGACCACTGTTTATTTTTCGAGTATCTCAAAAATCTATCTATCTTGAATATCTTATTACAAAAAGTCGGTTTAGTTACACCATCTATACCTCAAGAACGGCTAGACCGATTTTCATGAAATTTGATATAAGAGTAGAACAAAGGATCCTTTTTTAAATCCCAAAATTCTCAAGGACCAGGCGTTAATAATAAAATTTAAAAATAATCAAATTTAAAAAATCAGTTAAGTCTTAGTAATATTTTAAATTACAGTTATCTGTTAAATTCTCCAATTAAAGCGAAAAGTTAGCTACAGCCCGATATTGCCGGGCAAATTATCTAACTTAATTCAGTTCTTGAACTCGTTGAAAATTTCAATTTATCATCGATGAGTTGCTATTGCTATGGTAATTCGAAAACTAGATTCCGTGGAAAGCGGAATGGAATAAAAATAAATTGTAAATATGAATTCCCGAGGTAGTAATATTATTGAATATACTCATCGAGTAAAAATTTTACATTCGATTTATGTTTATTTCGATAAGCGAAAATGTTTTTTTTGTCAGTTAACTTTTATACAATTGTCCATTTTTAAGAGCAAGGCTCTGTAGTGCTTTCCATTTTTCTTTCTTCATTGTTATTACTCTCTTTCTTTTAATTATCTGGGATTGCTTTGATTACAAAAAGTTGAAAGTCACGTAAAATCTAAATCTAAAAATAAGTGTGAATAACAATACTATAAATAGTTCGAAATATTTTAATCCAGCGAAATCGAGAGTAGGGTCAGGCAGCCGAAACAGAAAGTAGTTTACATTGTAGTATTAAAAATAGGCCTAGAGACACCGCCAATTCTGGGTAAAATCTAAATTTGGGACAACCCTAATTTTAGTTACAAACATCTGGATGCTGTATTCTGTAAACATTAATAGGATATCTTCTAAGCAAACAAAGTTTGGTCAAAAATTACCAAAAAATTACCTGTTTATACCAAGAATAGGTAATTTTATGGTAATTTTGCTGGGTTAGTAGCTATTTATCTCCTATTTATCTCCTATATTTTCTTGAATTCAGATCATCATCAACATCATTAGCTTTCTATTCTTCTTTTCTCTCCTTGGCGTATCGGATGATATTCCAATGATCCGTTCAAATCTGTACCCGAAAAGTGTTCCGCCACTTTTATGGCCTCATCGTTGGCGAGGTCAGAAGCCATCAGGTCATCCCGAGAGCAGGTGTTAGGGACAGAAGGACAAACAGGTGACCCACTACTGGGTATTAGCCTCCTTTTGTCTACGCCAATCTTCTCTATCCTGGGCCATAGCAATCCAGGTCTTTCCAGCAACATTCTTTACTAGACATTGTCGACCCATCTAGCTACTATCCAGCAGCTTCCTACGCTTCTTTATCATCATCAGTGGTTCTCAAGTATATTCTTGTAATGTTCAGCTATGAGCCGTATTTCTTCCCTTTACTATAGTTATATTCAGTGCGTTGTATATTCCGATATTGGTATTAGGTAATGTTTCTTAGTATGCCATTTGGCAATCTTTTGCATGTTGGTAATATTGGAATCACATGAGCTCCCTCAAAATTGGAAATCCATATCGGTTCGAGTAGTTGTATAGATAAGGAGCTTTTTGAGTTGCGTGCGTCATTAGCCAGTACATGTTTTAGTTTACTTAGTTAATTGCATCATGAACGAGCTGTCAAGCTCGAAGTTCGATTACTTCCGCTTGACAGTTGCGCCAGTTTCGTAGCATAAATTAGTCTCTATTTTTGAAATTTAGTTTTTGTAACGAGAATTAACATTTTAAAAAATGCATAAAACTAATATTTAGGTATAGTGAGCCATATGTAAGTTCTGTGACTACACAACTGTGTGTTGACGACATTTATTTGTCAAAATGCGGTTCCAATCTTCGCGCTCGTGCGCTGCGGAATATTAGTAGCGTCAAATAGCAAAACAGAACTTACTCAGTTCCGATTTAAAGTTTTGGCACTTCAGACTTGTTTCATCAATATAGATTTAGGTCTATGCGCGCGACGACCTAAGAATTATGTTTTTTTTTCTTCCTAGACTATTGAGGTGTCCCAATGCTGGGCAAGGCCTTTCTCTTTCCACAATTCTTTGAAGGGTGAAGTTCGCTTCAACTTCGATTCATCTATGTTTATAAGTTTATTACAAAAATCATAAAGTTAGAAAAAAATTCAAAGAATGACCATTATTTTTATACGTCTATGACAAAATACTCTTTGACTTTATCTACGGGTGTAGTTAAATCTTTTCATTTGTCATCAGGCGCAGGCAGTGTAAGAGGCCTTGTTGTATCTGGCTCAATACATCTGTTTGGAGATCAAACTTAATTAAACGCTCTCCTCACTCTTTACAGACTGATTGGTATATCAAACGTAGAGCTTGAAACCACTGAACGTAGAAACTTGCAATCTTGCAGAGAAATTCTTTCAGCTTAAGTAAGAAAAAAGCACTAAGAAAAAAAAATTGGGTACTTAATTTCAATAATTCTTGGGGTTGGAATTAAAGGGATAATAAAAACAAAAATCACGCGGGCGAGAAACTGCTTTGGCAAAAGCTTGTTATGTGCCTCTAATTTTATAACTACACTAGTTTTCTGCCCGCGGCTTCGCCCGCGTGAATTTTCCACGGGAACAGTGGTTTTTTCGGGGGATGAAAGGTAACCCCTATGTCCCTTTCTCAGTACTTCCAGCTATGTGTATGTGAAATTTCAGGAATATGGGTTCAGTAGATAAATATAAGTTTTTGCTGTCTGTACATGGGGATTTGCGGTAGTAGCGATCCCAGAGCGCAGTTTTCGGGGGATGCACTCTGAATCAAATCGCGCAGCTCGTAACTCATATGAAGGATTTGGGTAAAAACTTATGTAGGTATGGTAGGACACGAATAAATTGGAAAGTTTGACACAATGACTTAGAACTTATAGATAGGCAGTGACTTAGTAATAACAAATTTTAAAAGATGAGACTAATATGTTACATGCGATATTGCAATGAGTTTTAATGATGTACAGAGTGCCAGAGGTTTTGAGCGGGAGCTGGCCAAGCCATACCTGGTGCTACGCATTTCCCTTGCTATATAGCGAGGGAACGCTGTAAGTTTCCATGGAAGCACTTTTGCGCCAGGTATGCGTATCCGGAGCGGTCTCTCTTGACTAATGTTTTTTTTGTTTTGACTTGACATTTTTTTTTGGTTTAAATTAAGGTTTCGAATTAACTTTATTATGGGATATATCTAAGAATACCTAAAACAATAATGCAAGCCTTGTAGGTACTATGTTGAAAATAAAGGAAACTCACATTAATTTCTGAATCCTGAAAAAACATAACACTCTTTTTTAGTAGCGTTGTGTAAAAATAGGTCAAAGCCAACTGGCATGGGATATTACCTGTGTCTCCGGTATCCGTGTCCTCTGCTATTTCCCTGTTGACCTGATCGTAGTTCTTAGCTTAATTTTGTAGAGTAGGATTTTAAAAGCGGTTTACACGACTTGGACCAAAATAGGAGTGTTATATTTTCAGGGTTCATGTATGTAAGTTTCTTTATTCCACCACCAAGTCGTGAACGTGCTTAACTGATATTGATGTGAGAGGTATTTCTAGATTCCCTTTGCATTTCTCCAATTTCTTGAAGAAAAATCAATAAACAATTTATTTAACACAGATAAAATGATGCATTTGTGAACATATATTTAAAACATATATATTTAACATATATATTTATTATGTCTTGCTATGTATAGCATACACATTTATTGAGCAGGTACTAGTACAGGAATCTAGGATGGGATTTTCATCATCTTTATAACAGAATTACCCAATAGATACAGCGAAATTTAGCAATTACTAAAAAGATGAAAAATGTTCAGTGAAATATACCGTGTCATTTTGATCCAATAGAACATTATTCCGGTTTCTGACAATATCTGACAATACACTTCAGTCGCCACATGGGTAAAACACTACTGTTTATTGACACTATTATATACAAAAAAGGTTAAACAAAGTGTACCGTGTCTAATGGCTCAATTTTCTAACAAAATAGGCCAATCGGCCATATAATTTATTAACCCACGTATCGAGGTATATGAAGCAGCTGAAAGTCCATACCAAGGTGAATTCATAAGTTGTAACCGTTGAATGCGCTTTACGCCACTGCTTACAAAAGGGTAATGTTTTGAGGGCTGCTGTATGTTTATGAGTTTTTTTTACTCTTCCATAAATACTTTATTATGTTTTAACCGATAGAGGAACTAAAATGATCGAGCATAGGCTATGGGCTATTTCAAAGGTAGTCATGTGGTATAGGTAAGATAAAAACTTTGGATTTCTCATGATAGTAGCAGGCACGTAGACCACTGTTTATTTTTCGAGTATCTCAAAATCTATCTATCTTTGAATATCTTATTACAAAAAGTCGGTTTAGTTACACCATCTATACCTCAAGAACGGCTAGACCGATTTTCAAGTGAAATTTGATATAAGAGTAGAACAAAGGATCCTTTTTTTTAAATCCCAAAATTCTCAAGGACCAGGCGTTAATAATAAAATTTAAAAAATAATCAAATTTAAAAAATCAGTTAAGTCTTAGTAATATTTTAAATTACTAAAAGTTATCTGTTAAATTCTCCAATTAAAGCGAAAAGTTAGCTACAGCCCGATATTGCCGGGCAAATTCATCTAACTTTAATTCAGTTTTGAACTCGTTGAAAATTTCAATTTATCATCGATGAGCGTTGCTATTGCTATGGTAATTCGAAAAACTAGATTCCGTGGAAAGGAATGGAATAAAAAATAAATTGTAAACATGAATTCCCGAGGTAGTAATATTATTGAATATACTCATCGAGTAAAAATTTTACATTCGATTTATGTTTATTTCGATAAGCGAAAATGTTTTTTTGTCTGTTAACTTTTATACAATTGGGTCCATTTTTAAGAGCAAGGCTCTGTAGTGCTTTCCATTTTTCTTTCTTTCATTGTTAACTCTTTCTTTTTAATTATCGATTGCTTTGATTACAAAAAAGTTGAAAGTCACGTAAATCTAAATCTAAAAATAAGTGTGAATAACAATACTATAAATAGTTCGAAATATTTTAATCCAGCGAAATCGAGAGTAGGGTCAGGCAGCCGAAACAGAAAGTAGTTTACATTGTAGTATTAAAATAGGCCTAGAGACACCGCCAAATTCTGGGTAAAATCTAAATTTGGGACAACTCCTAATTTTAGTTACAAACATCTGATGCTGTACTCTGTAACATTAGGATATTCTAAGCTAAACAGGTTTGGTCAAAATTACCAAAAAATTACCCGTTTATACCAAGAATAGGTAATTTTACGGTAATTTTGCTAAGTTAGTAGCTATTTATCTCCTATTTATCTCCTATATTTTCTTGAATTCAGATCATCATCAACATCATTAGCTTTCTATTCTTCTTCTTCTTGGCGTATCGATGATATTCCAATGATCCGTTCAAATTGTACCCGAAAAGTGTTCCGCCACTTTTATGGCCTCATCGTTGGCGAGGTCAGGCCATCAGGTCATCCCGAGAGCAGGTGTTAGGACAGAAGGACAACAGGTGACCCACTACTGGGTATGAGCCTCCTTTTGTCTACGCCAATCTTCTCTATCCTGGGCCATAGCAATCCAGGTCTTTCCAGCAACATTCTTTACTAGACATTGTCGACCCATCTAGCTACTATCCAGCAGCTTCCTACGCTTCTTTATCATCATCAGTGGTTCTCAAGTATATTCTTGTAATGTTCAGCTATGAGCCTTATTTCTTCCTTTACTATAGTTATATTCAGTGCGTTGTATATTCCGATATTGGTATTAGTAATGTTTCTTAGTATGCTATTTGGCAATCTTTGCATGTTGGTAATATTAAATCACATGAGCTCCCTCAAAATTGGAATCCATATCGGTTCGAGTAGTTGCATAGATATGGAGCTTTTTTGAGTTGCGTGCCATTAGCCAGTACATGTTTTAGTTTACTAGTTAATTGTACAACGAGCTGTCAAGCTCGAAGTTCATTACTTCCGCTTGACAGTTGCGCCAGTTTCGTAGCATAAATTGTCTCTATTTTTGAAATTTAGTTTTGTAACGAGAATTACATTTTAAAAAAATGCATAAAACTAATATTTAGGTATAGTGAGCCATATGTAAGTTCTGTGACTACACAACTGTGTGTTGACGACATTTATTTGTCAAAATGCGGTTCCAATCTTCGCGCTCGTGCTGCGGGATATTAGTAGCGTCAGCAAAACAGAACTTACTCAGTTCCGATTTAAAGTTTTGGCACTTCAGACTTGTTTTATCAATATAGATTTAGGTCTATGCGCGCGACGACCTAAGAATTATGTTTTTTTCTTTCCTAGACTATTGCGGTGTCCCAATGCTGGGCAAGGCCTTTCTCTTTCCACAATTCTTTGAAGGGTGAAGTTCGCTTCCACTTCGATTCATCTATGTTTATAAGTTTATTACAAAAATCATAAAGTTAGAAAATTCAAAGAATGACCATTATTTTTATACGTCTATGACAAAATACTCTTTGACTTTATCTACGGGTGTAGTTAAATCTTTTCATTTGTCATCAGGCGCAGGCAGTGTAAGAGGCCTTGTTGTATCTGTCACATCTGTTTGAGATCAAACTTAATTAAACGCTCTTCACTCTTACAGACTGATTGGTATATCAACGTAGAGTTGAAACCACTGAACGTAGAAATTGGTAATCTTGCAGAGAAATTCTTTCAGCTTAAGTAAGAAAAGCACTAAGAAAAAAAATTGGGTACTCAATTTCAATACCCTTGGGGTTGGAATTAAAGGGATAATAAATTAAAAATCACGCGGGCGAAACTGCTTGCAAAAGCTTGTTATGTGCCTCTAATTTTATAACTACACTAGTTTTCGCCCGCGGCTTCGCCCGCGTGAATTTTCCACGGAACAGTGGTTTTTTCAGGGATGAAAGGTACCCTATGTCCTTCTCAGTACTTCCAGCTATGTGTATGTGAAATTTCAGGAATATGGGTTCAGTAGATAAATATAAGTTTTTGCCGTCTGTACATGGGGATTTGCGGTAGCGATCCCAGAGCGCAGTTTTCGGGGGATGCACTTGAATCAAATCGCGCAGCTCGTAACTCATATGAAGGATTTGGGTAAAACTTATGTAGGTATGTAGGACACGAATAAATTGGAAAGTTTGACACAATGACTTAGAACTTATAGATAGGCAGTGACTTAGTAATAACAAATTTTAAAAGATGAGACTAATATGTTACGCGATATTGCAATGAGTTTTAATGATGTAATAGAGGCCAGAGGTTTTGAGCGGGAGCTGGGCCATGCCATACCTGGTGCTACGCATTTCCTTTGCTATATAGGGCGAGGGAACGCTGTAAGTTTCATGGGCACTTTTGCGCCAGGTATGCGTATCCGGAGTTTTGGTCTCTTTGATCAATGTTTTTTTTGTTTTGACTTGACATTTTTTTGGTTTAAATTAAGGTTTCGAATTAACTTTATTATGGGATATATCTAAGAATACCTAAAACAATAATGCAAGCCTTTAGGTATCTGCGTTGGTAATAAAGGAAACTCACATTAATTTCTGAATCCTGAAAACATAACACTCCTTTTTTAGTAGTTGTGTAAAAATAGGTCAAAGCCAACTGGCATGGGATATTACCTGTGTCTCCGGTATCCGTGTCCTCTGCTATTTCGTTGACCTGACGTAGTTCTTAGCTTAATTTTGTAGAGTAGGATTTTAAAAGCGGTTTACACGACTGACCAAAATAGGAGTGTTATATTTTCAGGGTTCATGTATGTAAGTTTCTTTATTCCACCAAGTCGTGAACGGCTTAACTGATATTGATGTGAGAGGTATTTCTTAGATTCCTTGCATTTCTCCGAGTAATATAGGTTGCGTGAGTTGTCAGTGTTTTTTATTTTTTAATAATTAGATTGTTTGCTTCTTTATGTTTTTATTGAAATAAAATTTAACTATTTACTTACTTACCACTAACTTAACTTATTCATAAAAATAGAGATTAGTACGAGTATCGTTCGAAGAATCTATCGACACGCAAAGAAAAAGAAGAAGTGCGAGTTGAACTCACGCACCGAGGGTTCCGTACAAAAGTTTATTTGTTGTCTGATTGTCTTGTCCATCCATCTTTCACGACTGCTTTATCCAGATTTTGTTTAAGAAAAGCGGTCTTGACATCAATCATCATCTGTCAAGACCACTTTTCTTAAGCTCAAATGGTAAGAAATAGGTAAAATCAGACTGTACGTTGTTTTGTAGTTACAGCAGCTGCCATTACTCCGAATTAGACGTGGATTCCTCTAAAATTAATTCGTCAGTTTACTATATCCCATTAAATAAAGTGGATTTGGCACCGCTCCAGGCCAGCCACTCCTGAATATGGGCCAGTACTCCACGCTTTAAGATATAATTCACCACCAGCTGTTTTCCGCGTCTTTGTTGATGTAAAACCTTTCGTAGGTTGTTTGAAACCTGCTAAGGTCTTACTTTCTTATTTCTTATCGAGTGTGTTATTACTAACATTGTCAGATTTTATTCAAGTCAAATTTCAAAAAAATTACAATATAAATAATAATTCTTACAAACTCGCATTAATAAATAAGAAAGTTTGTGAGAGTATATATACTTGGGTAGATTTTTACATTCATATTTAAATTTACAGAGACAGATTTTGATCAAATATGGAATAGAAGATGGTGTATTAATATTTATTCCAAAATTGTCACGGACTAGCAAAGTGTTGGCAATCCATTTTTTTACTTAACCTATGTATGCTGAAATACATATAAATTAAAAAATGGTTCATCATGTAACCTCCAGTAAGAGTTGGCATCATTCCAGTTGTGGAGTCTCTCAAATATTTGGAAAACTATGTAACGACGAGGGTAGTTCCAAAATTTCCAATTAACTTGTGTAAGCCGGGGCTTTCCCAATAATGGGCCAGTATTATGTTGTATTGGTCATTAGTGTATCAATTAAAAAGGCTAACAACTAAATGTTCTTTAGCAATTTTGTACAAAATCAGCTTTCTCAACTTCTGTATGCCACGACATTTTTTTTTTGTAAAAGTATTCTTACATAATGTGAAATTTCAGAACTTCTTTTATTAAAATTACTTTTAAATATTAGTAGTGAAAGGCTGTAGCGGATTTAGGAGGGTGGGGGTTGCACGGTGGCACGTGAAACCCCCCTACACATGCATAGTCCACCACGGTCCTTGTGCCCCTCCAGAAAAATATCCTGGATCCGCCAAGCTGGTGAAAGGACTTATTTTAAAATGTACTTCTTAGTAAATTCAAGTAGTGTATTTTTTCTTTAATGGCGACAATGGGTGATATCACTCCAAAATTTAGCAGCTATACACTTAAATCTATCAGACACTTTTTATACAAAAGACGCTTTAAAGCAAGTTGAAACAGTTACTGTTTTTACTCGTAAACTAGTACGCGTTTAAAACCTGTTTGTTAAAAACAATTACTTCTAATTTGAAACAGGTTCATTTTGAGCCTTTTTCAACATTTCACCATTACGAGGGTAAAAGCGTTAAACATTCGCGCTATTTTCATTACACAAATGGATTCGCGGTGGAGAAGAAGTTTCAACGGAGTGAGTGTGGAAGTAATTATGATAAATGTTTATACGCAGCCTAACATTAGTACATGTATACAAAGTTCAATCCCTTTAAAAACATTGAGAGAAACCAGAGACTCCAAAAGAATTGATAGACGAGCTACAAAAAGTCGTAGACATTCTACGATATACGTAGACATGCCATAATTATCGTAGGTGTGCTACGAAAACCGTAGAAGTAGCAGTACTAGTAGAAAAGTTTCATTAATGTTTAAGAATCTTAGGTTGTCGTTGTCATGCCTGTCTGCTTTTCAAGTGGTCTTAGGTTCAATTCCCAGGCAAATATTTGAAAATATCTTTAATTTTGGCCGTTGAGTATTGTTTATTTCGTGTTTGAAACATAGCGTGCCTGCATGTAATTAGAAACGCGGATTTGTACTGCACCGTGATAAATGGTTTTTGCGGATTCGTCAAACGCTTGTTATTTTTTTAACCTTGTTTTACTTGACTGGTATGAAAGGAGAGTTATGCTTTTAAAAATAAATTTATATTTGCTACGTATGGAACAAAGTCTCTGGCGGCGTATCTTCCTCAGGGCTAGTGGGCCAACTATAATAAACATCCTAATTAACTTTTAATATGTTTAAGCTTCTCTTGTTTTTTATGGCGAAGCATGTTGGGAATATATGGTGTGCCAATTTTATTTTAGTAAATTTTTAATTTTGTGTACGTTTTCGTCTAACTAATAAAACATTATATAAAAAAAATTGTTACTGACTAAGTGACTGAGACAGACAACGCTCAGCCAGCCTAGTTGGCGTAGGAAGCTGAAAGGCATGTAGTCCTTAGTCAGTCTAGGGGAGCACTACTATTTCCCGAAATTCATATCATTCCCCGGAACATGGTTACGGGCCTATGGTCGTATTAAACATACGTACATTATTATATTTAACGTCAATCTAACTTCAAAAATTTAGTCAGTAAACCACAGATATGTCAAATATGTTATTCAGTGTATAAAATGTATATATAGTACATACCTTGAAAAGAAGTCAGCAGAAAGCCATTCGCCAAACGAAACAACTTCATTACAATATTTGACACACAACACAAAAACCAACTGGCAAAACAGACCTACTATTCCTGATAAAACCTTGCATTTGTTCAACAATGTACCGAGAGCGACCATTTTAACATGACCTCGGCAATAATGTCACGTAAGCAATTTGTCTTCATCTCCAGGGTATAACCAAAGGTCCGATGTCTCTGGTTCCTCCTTGGAAATAGTCCAAATGCATCAAACTTCGCGTCCTCGAATAAACAAATGTCCTTGGAGTTTTTACATAAATAAAGACGCGGGTCTTGAATATTATGCTGACTGGATTTTCTACTCGATTGTACTTTCTTTCTTTTATTAGGCGCAATAAATAGTGAGGTTATGTGCTTAAATATTATTATAGCTATAAAGTGATAAGTGTTCCATAGGCAAATAAACTTTTGCCCGTCTTTGGTCTCTTTATTTTTGTGAGAAATTAAAGGATTTTATTGTTTTTTTTAGATTCATGTTTGACTTTGATTTATATTATTTACGTTTCAATTTTAATACTAGGTTTCTTCTATCTCCATATAAAATTTCATGTAAATTGTTTGTTTGTTACCTCTTCACGCATTGTCTACTAAACCAATCTTAAACGTACTGAGATGGATGAAGGGTACCTTGCATCCCGGATAAAGCATTGTCCACGCGGGAGAAGCCGCGGCAAAAAGATATTATGTATATAATTATAACTGTTCCTATAAAAGAGTATATTGTCGCGAGTATAAACTACATACATAATATAAAATCGCGTGATCAATACACATTATAAATATATTTCATTTGAAATCCGACGACGGCTATCATGACAGGATCTTGATAAGGTAGGTCGCGCTGTTTCACATTTTACATTTACCGTTTTATAAATTAATTCGTTTTATAACTGTACAATTTATCGATTCATATTATAAAAGGATATAGATACGGTATCCCAACTAATATTATAAATGTGAAAGTGAGTTTGTTTATTTATTTGCTTTGTTACCTCTTCACAATTTAACTACTGAACCAATCCTGAAATTTCGCATACACATAGCTGGAAGTACGGAGAAGGACATAGGGTACCTTTCATTCCGGAAAAAAGCACTGTTCCGTTGGAAATACACGCGAGCGAAGCCGCGGTAAATGCCAGTGAAACTATATATAAATGTAGGTAGGGATGGGATGGATAAAATTGTAACTTCGGAGAGTTTCAACTTACTAATATCTAAATATACTGACTTCACTAGGTGAACCACATGATACGAGACTTTATATCTGGAACGTTAAAGAATTTATGTCAATTTATCTATATTTAATGGAGCGCAGCATCTTGGGTTTACTAACTGACCGAGTTAGAAACACCACGTTGCACTCCATCACAAAACTCAACGATGTGGGAGAAGAGGCGGCTAGGCTGAAGTTGAGTTGGGCGGGTCATGTGGGCCGTATGCATCCCGAAACCTGGGTCCCCGCTGATGGGAACAGAAAGCGAGGACTACATAAGATGGTCGGATGAACTTAGGGCATTCGACAGAAAGTAGATAGAAAAACCAGAGATAGGGATACATGGAAAGAAAGTTGGGAGACTTTGCCCAGCATGTTTTAGCTACGAAAAAAATGCTAGATTAAGTGAGCTAAACCTATTTGGGTTAGTGTGAACTGGAAAAAAGGCTCACACCGAATCATCTTATTGTGCTTGACCGAAAAAGCGATGACGTCACGGCGGCCATGTTGCGTCTTTGCCGCGCCTCCGTGATTTATGGGGGATTGGAACCACGTGGAGGGGATAGCTGGCAAAATTCTTTTGCTGCCAGAACCGGGAATAAAAAAGTTTGGAATTCGCGCCTTCTGAAAATTGATCGTTTGTCCGATTTGATCCATGTGTACGTTGGCTTGTTTTTCTGTATTATTTAAGCAGTGTAGGCTTCACATCAATCCCTTAAATGAATAGTTAGAACATGGAAGTAATAAGTACTTACGTGTAAGTACTTATTAATTCCATGAGTCAGAATCATCAATCAATCGAGTTACTTTTTGAATTTTGATTTTTTTATCTATGGCACATGTACAGATGATACATACATACATACATATATGATACATATACTACATACACATACATATACATATACATGTACTTCCATGAGATAGAATCACTGATCGAGTGACTTTTTGAATTTTGATTTTTTTATCTGTGGCAATGGTTATGAAAAATCGTCGACAATGAAGACTTCGTAAAGTGGGATGTTAAAAATGCAAAAGTTTGGATGTGAGTTTGTAAGTTTATTACTTAGTCACGAAAAATCTATACGTTGGATTTTATTAAAATTTGGTACAGGGGTAGAAAAATACTAGGAATAGCACTTCTAACATAATTTTTATCCCGAAATCCCATGGAAGTGAGCTCCGGCGCGTAGCTCGTATAAAAAAATCTTGTCAAGAATAACCTCGATTTATATCCTCCTCCGGGAAAAGAATTTATGTGAGTGCGATTAGCAGAACTCCTTATCAGTGACGCCGGGTAACAACAGCTTTCGCCGATATCCGAGATTTTCCGCTTCCAACGATATATTATTTTTGAAAATTGCAATGGCTGTGTATTTGAATATTTAATCAAAATACACAGATTGAATCTCGTTTTATTTATTTCTTCGTGTATTTTGATTTACAAGTGAAGAGGAAATTGGGCTTTGTTTAGAAATAATGTTCTATTAACCCATCCAAAAAAAAATTAAAAATTTATTACTAGCTCGATCATGAGCTAAGTAATATTTTAATTTTAAAAATATTGAATTTAAATTCCACATTGAGCCCTCACAATTAATCCATCTATTCATCTATTACATTAGTTCATCATGGTCTATTAGTTTTAGTTCATCAAAAAAAAATCTAGTACATTTGCCCCCACTGGAAATGTACCCCAGTAGTAGAGAAACTAAAACAGCTGACGATTATAGGCGAGTAGTCACAAATCTCATTTCGTTATTCTACCAGCCAAACCTTTTCAATTCTTTCTTGCTGAAACTTTTAATTTCAACGCTGTCCGTGCATTGAAAAGCCTTTTTTCAAAGTCCCAGGCCAGCATTGTGTGAGAATGAGCTTTTGTTAAGCTTTGTTCGAAATAGTCAGTGATGTGCTTATAGATAAGTTTATTTTATTCGACTCCGATTTAAAGTTTTAATTGATGTTTACGGATAATTAGTTTTTCTTGCTTCATTCGTGTAAGTTACCTGTATCTTAGTCTAAATTTTTCGAAGATTAAGACTGGATTGCACCATAATTAAAGGTAAAATGCATAATTTATGTTATTATTATAAAAAGACAAAAACACCAAACCATCAACAAATTTTGATGTAGATAACATACTAACATAGTTATAAGTTGTCTTTGTTATTAACACAATGGGTTCTGTCTGCCTGAAATAAAAATTATTTTATTTTATTTTCTTTTATTTTAATTTTTAAAAAGTTTGTATCAAACAGCAACGCTGACTTTCAACATTTATAGCCTTGAATTTAAACTGTTTGTCAACTTGTGCAAGTCATATTTTACTCGTATCTAATTTTCAAATTTTTTGTTACAGTCAAAGTAAGATCAACCAAAGTAGTTATGATATCTTTGTTCAATCCAGTCAAGACGAAAGTCATTCAGAAGCCAAAAATAACTTCAATTGAAAACTGATCAAATTCCTCAAACAATTCTATATCAAAATAAAATAATTTTTGAACAATTAAGACTAATACTAATTAGTTACGCAATACCGAAAGGCAACAAAAGCTTCAAAATAACATTCAAAGTCTGAATCTCCTTAAGTTTTGTTAGCTTAAAATGCTTACACACTCCTGACTTAATCTGACTTAGGGTCTAACTAAGTTACATTGTTTCAACTTAAGTAATTTTACTGACAAAAACAACCCTTGTAGGCGCTGGAAGTTTTGAAATTCCAAAGCCGCATTTAGACTTGAGCATTCACATGTTATTAGCATCTAGCGAACATTCTAGCGAATCGACAGTAAATTTGCTTCGGAGCTTTTTGCCGGACGGACGATTTAGGAACAATTTTGTTCAACTACGATCTGGTATTATTTATTAGTTAGTTTGTTTGTAAACTTTTTATTGCACATACTTTCACAATCAAAATACAAAAGATAGTGAAACGAAATGAGAGGCGTATAATGGCGGACTTATCCCAAAAAAGGGATTTCTTCCTTTCTTTCTTCTAGTTGTAGATATTAAAAAAAAAACAAAAACTATTAGATATTTATTATGATTTATTGAAATCTGATACATACCACTTTATCTTTAAGGCTAAGGGATTCGATTAGTGACTAACTTAGCGAACATACGTATTCTACACGGCGTCCTCACTCGTGAGCCACGCTAAGTGCAAGTCGCATAGCGAATAGACGTGTTGGTTAATTTTGGTTAGTCGCCTAGTGACTTTGTAATTTTGTTCTGTTCGTCTTCAACGACATGGCGCGAAATTCTAATAGTGTCACCAAGCAAGTATGCGCTATATGTGCCCATTGTGTATCTTGTACACAAGTATAGCTCCTAGCTTACATCTAAGTCTTCTGGCACCTATACTGTGGCCTTAGCCTAACACACTCAATGAGAAGAAGGCTATTCTACTGACCTTGAAAATACTCCAGGCAGCTCTAGGAGGGCTAAAATGGCCACATTGACAAGTTTACTATGTTCATTTCCCATTTCCTAAATATTTAAAATAAACCTTATAACATAACTTTTAGAAAGATTTTTTTTCAAGTAGGTATTTAGATAATAGGAAATGGATTATATGCTGATGCGTCAAAGTGGCCATTTTAGACCCTCAGGTTCTGCGTCAAGAGAATGTAACTTTTTGCCACCAAGATTTACCGTCATCACGTGCCGTGACGTCATAAGTTGCCATTATTTACCGCAAGATTTGGAAGCTCCTCAGTTTTTTGCGAAAACATAAAGCTATCTGCGATTCAGAATGCATTATATTCCCACACTGTGCGTACAGAAAGAATGGAATAACGCGGATAAGATTTTATGAGAGCCGTTTAGTCCCCATTTGCATTGTATGATATTTGGAGATGAAAACTTTTGGGTCAAAACCATTTTATAAAAACGTGACTGAAAAGCTTTTCTCTTTTCCTGGTCTCCTCTTTACGCCACTGTCTTCATAAGGATTGTTATCTTTGCAACATTCCTTTATGCATGTAATTTAATTTTTTCCATTCCCTTCACTGTAGACCTCATACTCTGTCCTCGGGCAAGATTGTGGTTAAGAGCAAACCCATCTTTAATAATAATAAAAGTAGTTCAAACATAATGATTTTGATACGGATACTCACGCGTCTTGTTAGCCGGATCTGCCGACTAAGTTTCGACTAAAATCATTATGACTATTTCTCACGTTAGTTTTAATCAAATTAGTTCAAACATATTTGATTGTTTGAATAAAATGTATATTTTCCTTCTGTACTTTTTATTCAGCTAAGCTTCTGGCTCTTTAAGTCTCACGAATCTTGGCACTATCTACTCTCGCAAAGGGTAAAGTTTTAATAATATTACAGTATCCTGTCTTTCGTGTATCTTTACTGTCTTTATTTTCCTTCTTCAATAGCGCGACTAGTTACACTAACCTTTCCTTTACATCGTACCTAAAAGCACGCATCTTAGCTACTCCACACTCTATTATGCTTTTAACACGCCACCTTACGTCAGAAGGCAAAAAATGAGCACCACTTAGGTATCTACATAGAATTCGAAACCTGTTTTTGAACTAAGCTTGCGTCTCAAGCCTCTCAGTATTTCCTCTCACGTTACACTTCACAACACCCCTCCTTTCCGTCGGAAGGTAACCACTTTAATCACGCGAGTAGCCGAGTCAGCCTAACGATGATAAACGAGCTGGGTATTAACTGCTGATGAACCCGGTATCTTTTAATGATTGATATTGTTCTATCAAGATTTCAGTTATTAGTTACTTTACAAATATAGGATATTTGTCTTTTTCAAAAGCTTTTATTTAACTTGCTAAGTGTATGTATGTTCGTTCGGATGGAATCACGGTGGAATCGAACTCGATTTTGAAGTAGATATCTTCAACATATTGAGCTGAAATTTTGTACACAACGTTTAGTTTGGATGACAATGCATGATATGGTATGGTGACGTCATTCTTAAATCCAATATGGCGGGACCATCCAAGATGGCGGAATAGTTATTTGTAATGCATTTCTACAACATGGGTATCAAATGAAAGGGAGTTTTTAGAGCGTTTATAAAAGCTTTTTTTTTTAAGTTATTTTACTATTAATTTATTTATACTTTAGCTATCAATGTCCTACTACTGGAGCAAAACCTGTTTAAATTCTTGATCGCAGTGGGTGGTAATTTGTTGCTTAGGATAGTGCGGCTGCAGTACTTAGTGCATTAATTATAAGCAAGTTTTTATTGTTCCAGTAGCTTAAAAGAAAAATACTTAACGATAACTCTAATCACTTAGAATGCGTAGTGTATTTTTTTCTGTATGAAAAAAAAAAAGAATGTCAAATGTCAAAGAGTTTCTATCAGACGTCGTTTGCTGAAAGCTATTATTTTAATGATACCTTAAATGTTTTCGTCTATAGACACTCAAATTTTTAAATCTTTATCCTCTGCCATCGACTTATAATATACTAGCTTTTGCTCGCGGCTTCGTCCGCGTGAATTTCACCCATGGAACAGTACGTTTTCACGGGTTGAAAGGTAGATACTATATGTCCTTTTCAGTACTTCTCTAACTATGTGTATGCGAAATTTCAGGGAAGATTGGTTCAGTAGATAAAGCGTGAAGAAGTAACAAACAAACAAATAAATAAATGTACTTAAAAACTCACTTTTTTATTCATAATATTAGTAAGAAAGTTAGGATCAATAGAAATCAATGCCTCGAACGCCCGCTGCGCCTCCGGGCTTGAGAGTTTTTGGATACAATTTCCTTTGCTTTTAACTATATAGTGGTATCGACACGCCAAGAAGAAGAAGTATTATATAGTGTAATACATAAAGCTGTCTGACTACTAAAACGATGTGCTTAAAGCCAACACTTGTTAAACACATTACCCGTTCATAAGAAAAAGATACTGACAACTAGAAACGTTGTCATTAAAGCACGTGTATTTTAATTGTAAGCGTAATGTGTTTAAGCAAATATTTAACTTTAGACATCGTTTTGTAGTAAGACGAGAAGATGTTTTTAATTTATTTATATTTTTGTCTTTATTCTATGTTAGCAGTCACAATCTCAGGGACATATCCGACACACAGCTAAATTGTTCCTTTACCTACAGAAATACTCAGGGAATTTGGGTCACCTTGAAGATCACAAAACGCGGTTCCGTGCAGCGAACGCACAGATTAGATATCAACGAGAGACTAAGCTCGGAGTCTTAGAACAAAGTTATTTATTGCTCCATCTGAATTGCTAATTCGAGGGATTTGGTGTTACAAGAAGACTCCGTGACACTTTGGTGTTCTTAAGAATTTTATATAATCTTTTCGCCTTAATTTTATGCTATATGAAATTAAATAAATGTGATTTTCTCGAAAGTGTTTTAATGGAAAGAAATTGTTACAATTGATAAATACAAAATCTCTAAATAGGCCTTAAAGACAAATTAATATTACTAAGACAATACATAACCTTACTTATAAATATTAAGACTGATCGAAGAAGAGCATACCTAGCACACAGCTTTAGAATTTCACATTGGAACAAAAAATCTTTATTAGGAAACTCAAGCAAGCTGTGGTTACTCCTTGTAACAAATCTGCTTCTGCAATCGCTACCAAAAAGGGGCCCCTAAAATCACCAAAAATTTCTACCAAATTGGGTTCGGTCGCCATAATGAAAAACTTGACCGTCCCTTAAAACCGTTTGTAAATGTTTTTGTTTACACGCATCGTAATTCTTAGCCACGGTTAGTATTTTGTGTTACTTATTTTTACTGTTTCTATCTGATTTAAAAGTGCTAGTTTTTTTAAGCCTATTTTTAACAAGATAATTTTCATTCCATTTAATTATTTTTTAAGTAGAAATTTTATGGAAAGTACTCTTACATAGAATAGAAGTAATGCACCTATATCATACGTAAGACACATTAGGTACTTCTATGCGTACTTACTACATCTAGTGTTATTAATAAATTGTGACAAAATGGGTGTAAAATAAACAGATTTTACAAATATAGATTTTTCTACAACATTTTATAACAATTTTATTACTATACACACTATACACATCTAATAAATAACTGAAATAAGGAGCTATCTAGATATTAAATATAGTTTAAATTAATTAATTACAAAAAAGTCGTTACCAGAAAGCTAACGCGTTCGTTATTTTCACTTCAACAAGTCAACCAAATAACTGTTTTCCTTCAAAATTCCGGCGCCTACGTAATTATAAGCGTCAGTGACCTGCTCTAAAGTCGATAATTACGCGTTCAAATATAACACGGCCCGCTCTTTACGAAAATGATAATTATGTGAGAGCGGAGAATCCTTGAATAGAAATGGCGGGAATTCCTTTGAAGGAAAACGTTGGGATTGCTTTGAAATGAAAATTTGTTGTTGAAAACCTAAGAGTCTAAAGTGTATGTGTTAACTATATTATTAAAGGTGGAAATAATAATTTCTAAATATGTACTTGAAAGTAATAAAAATAACAAAAGTAATATATAACAGAAAGAAACAAAACAAATCATTTATTTTTAGTTCGGTACCAGACGCACTACAGTGATAAGTCAGTTGTCTAAACAAAAGATGTCAAATTATAATGTAATTAAAAAAAAAATGACACTTATGTCAGCTAAAAAACACTCAATAAGATTAGGAGTGTAAGGCAAAAAAAAAATGCTTATCCAGGTAACGCGTTATATTGCATTAAAAATAAAAAGGGTTAAACAACGAAAACACAAAAGCGGGCTTTTGTATGACATTCTGCGTATAAACATTTCTAGATTTTTCCACGTCCACGTTTAACTCAAAATGCCGCGAATGAAAAATGCAGTTAAATCCGGTTATCAGCGGTTAGCACGCGTCCCCGGGCGGTTTCATAAGGCTGAAGTGGATTTGTTACGCGCCGCTCATTTTGAATCTAGTAACGGTCCGACTTCTATTCTTTTTATTCAAAGGATATTTGAAATTTTATACTATTCGTGTTTTTCAAATTGAAGAGAATGTATAGGAAAATAAATTAATTTTTTTGGAGTGTTTTCTTGACAAATATTATGTTAATGTAACAAATTTCTATTTTGGTATGGGTGTCTCTGCAGATTATTTTACTCTACAAAATCTAATTGTTAGAATATTGTTTTTAAATTTCGTGCCTTTCACTACAAATGTCATTGTCATATTTGGGATATGTCATCTTCTCTCTCTACTCTGTGACATTACGAGAATGCAACAACTAGCTCTGTATTTTATTTAAATAAATTAGTATTTTCGAAGTAAATCAGTCTTCCATTCATTGAAAAACTTTAATAGTTATGGGCCCAGTTGCCCTGTAAATGTGGACAAGTGAAATTCGGACATTTAAAACAAAAGTGCAAAATCCTAACCTGTGTAGCCACGCGTACCGGTCGGTCACGGTCCAAGGTCAATCAATCCAAACCAAAATGTTCTTCCAATAATCCGCTCACTTTAATTGAAAAAATTAACCGGACGTTGAGAATTATTCTACTTGGAGATTTGCCGTCAAAACTTATCTCGAGCACGAAGAGCTCTGGGATTGCATTGAAAGCAACGATAAAGTCGATCCGAAACGCGATCTTAAGGGCGAAAATCAAAAATAATTTTATTAGTGGATCCCGTCAACTATGTTCACATCCAAGAGGCCAAGTCAGCAAAACAAGTGTGGAACAATCTGGCTTGTGCATTCGATGACTCAGGGTTAACACGCCGAGTGGGTTTTACTTCGAGAATTATGTACTACAAGTCTCGCCGAGTGTCAAAATGTAGAAGAGTATGTCAGTAAAGTAATCACTACAGCTCATAAACTGCGCAATATTGGGTTCAAAGTGGACGACGAGTGGCTCGGTACCTTGCTTCTCTTCCGGTCTACCTGAGACATACAAACCAATGATTATTGCCATTGAAAAGTTCCGGTATGGAGTATAAGCGCAAATTCAGTGAAAGCTAAGATTCTACATGGATGTTAAAATCAGCAACAATGATACAAGTGCTTTTACAGTAAATTCAGCAAAGAAAAAGCTATTTAATAAAAAGCCATTTCAAAAAGGGCCACGCTGCTATAACTGCAACCGACATGGTCACATAAGCACAGAGTGCAAGTCTAAAAAGAAACAAAAACCAGAAAGTTCAAGCTATGCCGCTGCATTCATGGCTTCCACCAGCAATAGTGATGCCTGGTATATAGACTCCGGCGCCTCAGTGCATATGACAAAACATAAAAATTTATTGCAAAATGTGACAGTGCCCCTGATTAAGACAATTAAAGTTGCAAATGACAAATCCTTACCTGTAGAAAGTTCTGGTCAGCTGAGCCTGGATATTTATAATGAGAAAGGTCAGAGTAACAAAATTTTATTCCAAAATGTCTTATGTGTACCGAGTTGGCAACAAATTTACTATCCGTCAGTCAAATAGTAAACCATGGTGGTGAAGTGAAGTTTAATAAAGAAGGCTGTATAATATTAAACAAAAATAAGAAAATTGTTGCAACAGCTACCTTGATCAACAATATGTACCGGCTAAATCTGCATAATAATCAGGCATACATATCTGACGTTGATAAACAAGATATTTATCTCTGGCACCAGCGCATGGGACATCTAAATTTCGGTGATTTAAAGAAAATTGAAGAAAACACAGATGGTGTACAATTATCCAAAAAGGCTGACAACTTAACCTGTGTGACCTGTCTGGAGGGCAAACAGACACGCCTGCCATTAAAGTCAAGTTCTTCTAGAAGTACAAATTTACTTGAGTTGGTGCACTCAGACATATGTGGACCAATGGAAACTACTTCAATTGGTGGTGCAAAATACTTCATTACTTTTATAGACGACTATTCAAAGAAGGTGTTTGTCTATTTTCTGCACAAAAAATCAGATGCCCTCGAGAAGTTCAAGGAATTCAAAAGTCAAGTTGAAAATCAATTAGAGTGCAGTATTAAATGTTTGCGTACAGACAATGGGCTTGAATATCTGAACAATAATTTCTCTGATTACCTTGTAAAGGCTGGTATTGCTCATCAAACAACGACACCATACACACCTGAGCAAAATGGTGTCTCTGAACGGATGAACCGTACACTAGTTGAAAAAGCAAAGTGTCTATTGATTAATGCTAACCTAAATAAAATATATTGGGCAGAAGCCATACACACAGCTGCTTATATTGTGAACAGGAGTCCAACTCGATCACTGGCTTTTAAAAACTCCAGAGGAAATGTGGTCTTTTAAGAAGAAACCAAATATAAGCAATTTCGAGAATATTTGGCTGTGAAGCAATGATACACCTTCCCAAAGAGAAACGTAAAAAGTGGGACTGTAAATCTCAGAAAGCCATATTTATAGGATACTGTGATAACAACAAATACTACAGGTTTATAATACTCTACCTCAAGGACTGTTATTAAAAGCAGAGATGCTGTTTTTCTTGAGACAACAATAAAAAGAAATTATGTGCCCGTTAATCTGTCAGAGGAAGAAATTGGGTGCGATTTATCATCAGAACCAATTGATAAAGATGCATCCTCAGGGTTGCGAAGATGCATCAGATGCCTCAATCACTTTCAGTGAACAAAATGAGTCAGATTCAGATTATAAACCGAATATAAAAGAAAAATTTGTTAAGACCCTCTAAGATAACATTAAGACCAAGAAATAGAGAATTACAAAAAATCAAATCAATGTGAAGATAAAACTTATATGTGCTGCAGTGAGAATGAAACAAATTTTATTCCTCAAAACTACAATGAAGCCAACCTCAATTGACTCTGAAAAATGGAAAACTTCAATAAAAGAAGAATTAAGAGCTCATGATAAAAATGGAACTTGGACATTGGTAGAAAAACCACCTAACATCAAACCTATAGGATGCAAATGGGTGTTTAGAATTAAAAATGAACCAACAGGTCCTCGTTACAAGTCCAGACTCTGTGCGAAGGATATGCGCAGACAATAGAAGGTATCGACTTTGATGAAACATTTTCACCAACAGTAAGGTATGACTCCATCCGTATTTTATTATCAATTGCAGCTCAAAGAAATCTGCAAATAGTTCAATTTGATATCACTACTGCATTTCTGTATGGTGACCTGAAAGAAGAAATCTTCATGACACCACCTGAGTGGACTGAACTGCAACCCAAACATGGTATGTAAGCTTGTAAAATCTCTATATGGGTTAAAACAGGCACCAAGGTGTTGGAACACAAAATTCAACTCTGTTTCTAAACAAATTTGGGTTTGAGAGAAGTAAAGCCAGATCAGTGTGTTTATATTGGTCTTATTAGAGGTATAAAATGTTATTTGTGCCTGGTATGTTGATGACGGTTTATTATTTTGCAAAAGAAAAATCAGTCTTATCCTGAAGTGATGAAAGGATCTTCAATCTAATTTTGACATCAAACATATGTCTACTTACCTGCTTCGTTGGAATGCAAATTGAAAGATTTGATGACTGTATTTTCATTCACCAGGCCAAGTATATAGAACAATTACTAAGAAAATTCAAAATGAGTGAAGCAAAACTCCAACAGTGTGCCAGCTGATCCACACGTCAGACTCACGAAGCCTACTGTGCAATCCGGAGAGAGACATCCCCTACAGAGAAGCCGTGGGATCTCTTATACATGCTGCAACAGTAAGCCGGCCTGATATCCTATTTGCTGTCAGTCAGGTGTGAGTCGATTTTTACACTGCTATGGAGAACCCTCACTTCTGAATGCTGTCAAAACGGATATTCAAATATTTACAAGATACTAAAGATTATGGCCTATGTTACATGTCAAAACCAGACAGTACCGATCTTGCTGGGTACAGTGATGCAGACTATGCCAATGATATTGATACAAGGCGTTCAACTACCGGTTATAAGTTTTCATAAAAAATGGAGCTGCTATTACCTGGTCATCACAAAGACAACAAACAGTTGCTTTGTCCACGACAGAAGCCGAATTCATGGCGGCCTGTGCTGCCACCAAAGAGGCCATTTGGTTAAGGCACATTACTAGAAGATGTAAGTGAATTTAAACAGGAATCTGTGGTCATTAACATTGACAAATCAAAGTGCAATTAGTGTAGTGAAAAATAGTGACTTTCTTACAAGCGTTGTAAACATATAGACATTAAGTATAACTTCATTAAAGAAAAGTATAATGAGAAAGTATTGCTCTTTTTAACTATGTAAATACAAAAACCAGCAATATGCTGATATCTTTACTAAGGCTTTGCCAAAAACTAAATTTAGCTCTATGAGAAGTAATATTGGAATGTGTAAAGATATTAAAAATAGTAATAACTAGTGTCTCTTGTCTTCTATTTTTTGTTTTTATTAACTTCTGTTGTGTAATGTAACAAGGAAGGTTCTAATTAGAAGGGAGCTTTCATATTGCTTTTATTGTAACTCTTGAAAATTTTGTTTGTAACTTTACAAGAAAGGCTCTGAATTTGAAGGGAGTGTTAGAATATTGTTTTTAAATTTCTGTGCCTTTCACTACAGATGTCATTGTCATATTTGGGATATGTCATCTTTCTCTCTACTCTGTGACATTACGAGAATGCAACAACTAGCTCTGTATTTTATTTAAATAAATTAGTATTTTCGAAGTAAATCAGTCTTCCATTCATTGAAAAACTTTAATACTAATCCAAATTAATTTTTACCCAATCTTGATTAAAAATACCTTTATATATATTTTTATCAGCAAAAAAAAATGTAACGAGTACCACTAATGAAAGTACTAGGCACGTTTACATCGTGCGACTAATCGCTGCGTTTAACGTTGCTTCTTACCTGGCTTTACATATAATCTGTGTCAGCCGTTATGTTCGTGTGTTTGTATTTCATTAATCAGCAGGTAGGCTTGACGCGAGTTAGGACAAATAAGTGCTTTTAAGCAGGGCAGCATAAATTATGCCAGCATGTTTATGTAACAACATTTTTGGAAGGTAATTTTTTGTAATTTTAACTCCAGCACTTTTAGATCTGCCAGCTGCTTCTCTTCCCGCGCAGATTTTAAGAGTCAATCTGAGGGAAATGTCTTTAAACTGTGGATTCCTCCACTCATAGGCTAACCTGAATCTCCATTCCATCAGAGAGCCCACTATTCAAGCTAAGCGTGTGCCTTCGAGTCTCACGACTCTTGGCTTTGTCTACCCCGTAAGCGATAAAGACGTGATTCTATGTATGTATAATTCTTGTCATAGGCCATGGTGTAATTAACCTTTCACTATATCTGGAATCTTCATTTTACCGATAAGCCCACTAATCAGCTAAGCGTGGCCTTCCGGGAGTCTCACGACTCCTGGCTCTGTCTACATCGTATGGTCCCGTATATTGAGTCACAATGTTACATACAATTCTTAATTTTTTGGTGCAATAAAGTATTCTACTTACTTATACTTACTTTATAGGATAAAGGTACTACTGTATCTATATGTTTACTTTAGATTTCCTCGCCCTATATTTTAAGCGGAACCAATGAATCACGTAACATTTTCAATCCATCAATCAACAAGGGAAATCCATCAAAAGCGTGAAATAAAACCGAAATTCATTCATCTCGGAATTACCTGTCATAGAAATTCAACGGGGTTATCGGAAGAGGGTCAAGTTAGACCCTTAGTCCAACCCTTTTTTGAAGTTATGTTATTGTGATTTCCATTGATTCCGTCCGAGACCATGCGAATATGATTGGGAGGGATTTTAATAACATTCCTGGGATCTTTATGTGAACAAAGTTGGAGAACTTTTATTCAATTTTCTTTAGGATTCAGGGAAACGCTAAAATATTCTTTGATTTTTTTGTAAATAAAAAAACCAACAAAACAAAACGCAGCAGCTCGAACAAACCTAAGGATTATGGGCGGAATCGTCCCCACCATCCCACCCACCAACAGAAATGAAACATAGGTCAATCGACATATCTTGGCAAGCTGATATTTTTTTATTATGGGGTCGTTGCCCAAATGCATGGCGTTTTCTTGGTATCGAACGTTTTACA
Organism: Ephestia elutella; assembly: GCA_018467065.1. Lineage (NCBI taxonomy): Eukaryota > Metazoa > Arthropoda > Insecta > Lepidoptera > Pyralidae > Ephestia > Ephestia elutella. Next base: position 3,897,152 of record CM031571.1, read on the forward strand.
AATATTTATCGCATACATTTTTATATGGAGCCCAAATATTTTTGCAAAATGTTATTTTTTATAATTAACCCCACTGATTTATGAAAAAAAAAGTATTTTAATGAATAGACATTTTGGCATCAGTCCCATTTGTGTTGGTGGCTGGGGACGGAGCCCATACATTGGTGCCCTATGTCCTTTGGTAAACAAAGATCATTGTTATCTTGAAACTTTAAAATAAAAAATATTTCCATAAACTTATGGAGTTGCACAATTACAAAGATTATTTTCTCAGCTCTTATGGGATTAAAATCAATTAGGGATCCTTTTCTTACAGAAGATTCCAATATCATTAACATACGTTGACAAATGATCTAATTACCGACATAGATGGAGTATTGTAGATACGCCTCTTTACAAATTATACTTTAATCTCTTAGGAAGTGTCAGGGCAACAACACCATTTATAAGTCAGTCTACCCCGATGGTTGTGCTTCCCTTGCGTCTAATGGCTGGCTCCAGAGGGGTTAATTCTTCGTTTAGCCCACTGACGTTAGCCCTACTTAAAAATTCTAGGGAAGTCCCAAATAATATACTCCTTTCGTCCTAAACTCAAGTATAATTGCGAATTTAGTGGGTCGAACCAAGTATTTACTAAGCGGAAATGTATTTAAAAACTTCGGATTTTAAGAAATTCTACTGGTTCCTAAAATACATCTCCTCGAGACCTACCATAATGAACTAGAAATTCTCGAACTTGCATTTTCAATTCCAACTTTTAACTCGTATAGAGAACTTACTTTTCTACTTACAACGGGAATTGCTTGGAACTTGTTAGTTGGATTTAGTACCAATTTTTTATATTTTAAATGTAAATTTAAAGTAATTACTTAAAAAACAACATCAAATTTTTAACAGTTTCCAAAGTCAAAGTCAATTTTTTTTATTGAAACTTGGCCTTCAAAGAAGGCTCTTTTACACGTCGATAGCTAATTATTTAATCATAATATATTATGTCTCAAAGCTACAAACTACTACTTTCAATTTTATTAAAGAGAACTGTTAGGCTAAAATCTTTCTTTTATTACATCCAGAGAAATTCTGAAAAAAATCTACAGGTTTATTTATCCTGAAGTACGACAGTATTTTATTTAATTAGACACTCAATTTCTCAATTACTTGACTGATAATATTGTATTATAATAATAGAGTGGAAGTTAGCGACACCAAGAAGAAAAAATCTCCAAGTCGAAGTTCTAATGTATGCAAAGATGTTTTAAATGGATCAATTTAAAATTTCATCTGGCCTTAAGTACCTACGCCGAGAACTGAGTTACTTGGCCTTGGGAAACGTAATTTGAAGTTTCATCGTTCTCGCATTTTTTTTAATCGTTTAGCTATTAATAAAGGGGACATTTCAGAAAATGTCATCGAGAATTCAACTTGAAATTAAAAAGTTTTTGAAGTGGATTTTTGGGATTGTTACTTAGGAACTCCAGAAAATAATTGTGTGGCGAAAAATACGAGCTTAAAAATCTCTCAATACCTGTATTTAGAATAAGACAGACCATGACGACTAAAAGTACTTACTTACTGCGATGGCTCGACGATACAAAGAGGATTTAAGAAGCTTCCACTTCTTCCTGTTCTGTGCTACTTTTTTTTTTTTATATAACATAGGGCGGCAAACGAGCAAGCGGGTCACCCGATGGTAAGTAATCACCGCTGCTTATGGACAACCACAACACCAGGGGTATCGCAGGAGTGTTGCCGGCCTTTAAAAAGACGTAGGCTCGTTTTTTGAAGGTTCCAATGTCGTATCGGTTCGGGAACACCGCCGCAGGAAGCTGATTCCACAGTTTGGTCGTACGTGGCAAGAAGTGTCTTTTAAAACGCACGCATTTTAATACTTTCTGCCAAACAGCTCTTTGGAGGGCCTTCAGATAACTTAGGACCTCATCCTCTAGCGGTACCAGGGTCGTCGGCCGACAGATCGTTTTCCGTTTGGTCGTCCAACAAACAACCAAAATAAGACAAATGCTTTTTATTCCAGTGAAAATGGTTCGATATCGAATGAATATCACTCGTTTCACATAGAAATTTGAGTAATACAGCCCCAGGGTCACTTCAGAATCGCGAATCGTTTTGTTGCTTTATCAAACCCTCATTAAAATCGTTATTTTTAGTGTAACAATAGAATTTTCTCATATTTCCAAAGCCAAAGTACCTACATTGTTTTGATTACTTTGGATATTTGGTTCAGGACTGATAGACATGACAACGCCTCGCTTGTTACCGGTGAGCTGTCTATAACAACAGCAGGTATTAAGTGGCGGTACTGACTCATCTGTAGATTATTATCCTAACTAATATTATAAATGCGAAAGTGAGTTTGTTTGCTAGTTTGTGACTCTTCACACTTTATCTACTGGACCAATCTTTCTGAAATTTCGCAGACACATAGAAGGACTGAGAAGGACATCGGTTACCTCTCATCTCGGGAAAAAGCACTGTTCCCATGGGAAAGTTACGCGGGCGAAGCCGCGGTAAAGGCTAGTTAGCTAATAAAGTTGGACGCTGAGTAATTGGTATATCAACGCTGATACGAAACTTCTGGACGTAGGAATTTGAAATTATGCTAAAAGGTCCTTCATATAGCGGAAGTGACTTACAAAAGAATTTTGGAAATATCACCCCATGCAGGTGAAATAACTGACCAACAGCAATTCCCAAAGCTTAAATCATTTATTCAGAAATACACAGGCTCTTTTTTACGCCCAACACTTTCAGAAGGCGAAAAAATAATGATAAACAAACTATCACAACCACTTTCGTTACATAATTAGTCGACTAAATCGCACTTTGCCAGCTTAGTCGACTAATTTTCCGAATCTTCTCGCCTTCCCTTTTTAACACCGAGATTAATTATAGTCTATTTCGATTAGCACCATCAGTGTCTATCGAATTTGTATTGGGTCGGCTTGCCTTCAGCTATTTGTTATTTATTGATAAACAACTTATGCTTTGTTCTCAAGAATAATTATCTTATTATTTATTTACTAGGGTTTTTGGACTTCGCAGCTTCGTCCATGAGAGATTTAATACTGTTAATAATTTTAGGTTCAAAAAATGTAATGAAAAGCGCTTTAAATGTCATTCAAAAAGTTTTTGTGTGAACAAACACACAGACAAAAAATTTAAATGACGAGTTTTTACTCAAAAAGTACATACAAACATATAAGTTACATACATTTTTGAAATCGCCTTTTAAAGCCCCTTCAATTTGATACTCCCACTCGATAAGATTGATCAATTTTTTTTTTGGTCTGCTATTTATCGCATATATAATCCGCCATTTTGTTTTTATGGTGACGTCATATAGCCTATGTCACTCGGAGGAATGCAAGGAATCTAAAAATACCTCTCACATCAAAATCGGTTAAGCCGTTCAGGACTTATGGTGGAATAAAGAAACTTACATACATACATACATACTTACATACATACATGAACCCTGAAAACATAACACCTCCTTTTTTGGTCAGTCGTGTAAAAAATGGTTTCTTTTTCTTAAATATTTTCTATGCCCAGACATACATCAGTCACAGTATTGATATATGTTTATATATGTATTGTAGTATTCCTACTTATCACTTCTGCCTTCTATTGTAACCTCGTGTTACCATGGGGTTAGTCAAAGAATGTAGGTCAACAGCAGTCAGATACAAAGATCTAACTATTCGATATTTATTTGCTCGGATATCGATAAAGCTGTATTCAGTGGGAGCAGTAAATAATATTATATTGTTCGAAGCATGGAGAGACGATTGCTTGTTGAGAGAATTATCTTTCTGAGGTTTATATTCTATCTCTGATATAAATGTTGGTTGGAAAAATGATTATTTCTTGCGATTTGATGACTACTTTGAATATTCCTATTTGTTAAAATAACTGCGCTCCTAGATTTACGCTCCCGTGGGAAAATCGAGATAAAAAGTATCCGCATAATAATAGAATAATATATAATAAATAAACAAAAAATTAACATGATTTTTATTCAGATCACAATCATATAGTAATTTCATAAAATTTCGGCGTGAATGAGTAACAATGATCTACAATTTTACACGCCCACATCTACGTTGAATGATGTCCTTTTACACACACATACACACAACTAAACTTTTGCATTAGCAAGATGTTATTAAGATTCAGTAGAATAGTATAATTATGGCTTTTTAAAAATGTAATTAAGAATCCCACCAAAAACATCATCCTGTAAAAAACTAGCCAAGTCTCGATGGAGCTGTTTGTTTTGTCTCTTCAAAAGTAATGAAATCTAGACAAAGTCGTTCCAAGTCTAAGGTACTCCTTACTGCGATTTCTTTTATTATTATATTTAATGTTGTGTGACTTGGCCGTTGAAGGGTACACAAGGGTACGTAAAACCAGGTGCTCCATGACACCATTGCACTAATCTGTCGCCAGAATCCGCTACCCATTGACGAGATGGAAAATTGCCACTCTGGAAAACGTTGCTTCAATAACCAGTCAATTGTAGGCTTGATAAAGCCACTAATGTATAAATAATGTTCAACGGCCAAGTCACACAACATTAAATATAATAATAAAGAAACTCGCAGTAAGGAACCTTTAGACTTGGAACGACTTTTGTCTAGATTTCATTACTTTTTTAGAGACAAACAAACAGCTCCATCGAGACTTGGCTTAGTTTTTACAGAATGTTTTTGGTGATTTCACTTCTTTTTGTAGAAACGTGGACATATTGATTTATTTTATTAAATTTTCTTATTTGATATAGTTTTTTTTTTCTTTTAGGAATAGTTTTATTGTTATTACAAATCTTTTCTTTTTCTTTTTTTCCGGCTCTGATTCTTGTACAGTAAGCAACAGTTTTTCGTGGCTTGCCCATTCGCGTTCATTGTTTAATCTTTTAGATGGTTTAGACCGTTTAATTTCTGTAAGATCGGCGCGGTATTTACGCCTAAGCCGGTTGTATTCGGTGATCTCTAAAGGCTTGGGCAAACCAAACGCAGGACAGTAGCAGCGCTGTTTGAATGCGGGCCCGCGCAAGTTGTGATACAAGAAACTCTTATAAACTATGGTACACCAAAATTTTAACGCGGGTTCGCGCTCAAACTGTTCCGCGCCGCGCCGCTCTGGAAACTGCCGGACGACAAACCAGGCGGCGCGGGAGCGTGGCAGCAGCAGCACGCGCGGCGCAGGGCGGCTCGAGCGACGCGGCCCGCGCTTCTGGATAACTATGGCGGCCATGTTAGCATGGCTCACCGAGGGCAGGGCGTTCGCAGTGCAGCGTGGCGCGGCGAAAACAGTTGACGACTATCTTTGTATTTTTTTACAAACCGAGTGACGGATATCAGTGAAAAGATAATCAAATTAGTGAGTAAAAATGAATGTTTAGGTGTGATTTTTGAGACAAATATTATAGAAATATATAACATACAAGGTGCTACATACGATAATATGTGAAAATTTTATCTTAAAGACTTTCCAGGTCCCTGCATTGATGATGATATTCCCAATATCTCTTCTCTTCTTGTATTGATAACATGAATCAACACAAATTATTTTTGTTTCGCTCTTAGGGCCAAATTGCAGGTATGAATCTTCTTTATCCGAGTCCGTGTCGTTCGACATCTCTGCAGAAGGCCATCGCCTAACCCATCATACTGAACGCGGTTTAAACGCGGTCCCGCAAGTTGCAACTGCTTTGAACCTGTCGCTGCGTTCAGTGTGCCCACTCCCGCGTTAAAGCTAGCTGACTCTGCTCTGCTACTGTCCCGCGTTTGGTTTGCCGAAGCCTCGAAGCTTGAGCTTTTACTCTTGAAGTCAACATTTATGAGATGAACCATAGCCATACTCCATGTAAGATTGGTTACTAGAATTTTAGACCATAGAGCTAGCAAAAAAATGTTTAATTGATTTTTTTTCCCTATGTCTATGTTCTAAAAATTTTATTCCACAGAATATTGCATGTGAAGTAGTTAGTACTTTATTGTAATGTAAAGTACTTATTACTTCCATGGAATATTGCAAAGAATAACTGAAAATTGAAGCTCGATTCCAAGGAAAAATAAGACTTCATCGAAGTTTTATTTTTCCCATGCAATAATAGCAGCCAGTGTTCTAAAAACCAGAGACTCAAATAAATTTAAAAAAAATGGTTATTGTCTGTCATTATTGGCCTATCACGAGCAGGGTTTCCAACTTGTGAATTACCCCAAACAAAAGTAAATAATATTTCGTTTGTTAATTTGATATGTAGGGATTTTTTATTTGATACTTTGATCTGCGCGCTAACAGAATCATCACCACTACTATCATTTAAATTGTCAGCAAGAGGAATAATATCGAAAAAATACTCATCAAGTATATTTTGACTCCTTAATTTAGGGCTAAAACCCTCAATTTGGTAACACTGATCAAGTGTCAAATAAAAAAATCCCTACATATCAAATTAACAAACGAAATATTATTTACTTTTGTTTGGGGTAAGCCACAAAGTTGGAAACCCTGCTCGTGATAGGCCAATAATGACAGACAATAACCATTTTTTTTAAATTTATTTGGTCTCTGGCTTTTAGAACACTGGCTGTATTATTGCATGGGAAAAATAAAACTTCGATGAAGTCTTATTTTTTCCTTTGGAAGATCGAGCTAATTTTTCAGTTATTCTTTGCAATATTCCATGGAAGTAATAAGTACTTTGTACTAATAAAGTACTAACTACTTCCATGCAATATTCTGTGGAATAAATTTTTAGAACATAGACATAGGAAAAAAAATCAATTAAACATTTTTTTGCTAGCTCTATGGTCTAAAATTCTAGTAACCAATCTTCATGGGTATGGTATGGTTCTATCCTATAAATGTTGACTTCAAGAGTAAAAGCTCAAGCTTCAAAGGCTTCGGCAAACCAAACGCGGGACAGTAGCAGAGGCAGGTCAGTAGCAACGCGGGAGTGGGCACACTGAACGCAGCGACAGGTTCAAAGCAGTTGCAACACGGGACCGCGTTTAAACCGCGTTCAGTATGATGGGTTAGGCAGGCAGCGCGCTGCAAGATGTCGAACGACACCGGACTCGGATAAAGAAGATTCATACTGCAATTTGGCCCTAAGGCGAAACAAAATAATTTGTGTTCATGTTATCAATACAAGAAGAGAAGAATATTGGGGAATATCATCGTCCAATGCAGGGACCTGGAAAGTCTTTAGGATAAAATTTTCAGCATATTGTCGTATGTAGCCACCTTGTATGTTATATTTCTATAATATTTGTCTCAAAAATCACACAAACATTCATTTTTACTCACTAATTTGATTATCTTTTCACTGATATCCGTCACTCGGTTGTAAAAAATACCAAAAGTCGTCAACTGTTTTCGCCGCGCCGCGCTGCACTGCGAACGCCCTGCCCTCGGTGAGCCATGCTGAACATGGCCGCCATAGTTATCCAGAAGCGCGGGCCCGCGCTTTCCGGAGAAAGCTGCCTCTGCGCCGCGCGCGTGCGCCTGCTGCTGCCACGCTCCCGCGCCGCCTGGTTTGTCGTCCGGCAGTTTCAGAGCGGCGCGGCGCGGAGCAGTTTGAGCGCGGGCCCGCGTTATAATTTGGTGTACCATAGTTTATAGAGTTTCTTGTATCACAACTTGCGCGGGCCGCATTCAAACAATACGCTGCTACTGTCCTGCGTTTGGTTTGCCCAAGCCTTTAGAGATCACCGAATACAACCGGCTTAGGCGTAAATACCGCGCCGATCTTACAGAAATTAAACGGTCTAAACCATCTAAAAGATTAAACAATGAACGCGAATGGGCAATACGAAAAACTGTTGCTTACTGTACAAGAATCAGAGCCGGAAAAAAGAAAAGAAAGATTTGTAATAACAATAAAACTATTCCTAAAAAGAAAAAAAAACTATGTCAAATAAGAAAATTTAATAAAATAAATCAATATGTCCACGTTTCTACAAAAAGAAGTGAAATCCCACCAAAAACATTCTGTAAAAAACTAGCCAAGTCTCGATGGAGCTGTTTGTTTGTCTCTAAAAAGTAATGAAATCTAGACAAAGTCGTTCCAAGTCTAAGGTTCCTTACTGCGATTTCTTTATTATTATATTTAATGTTGTGTGACTTGGCCGTTGAACATTATTTATACATTAGTGGCTTTATCAAGCCTACAATTGACTGGTTATTGAAGCAACGTTTTCCAAGTGGCAATTTTCCATCGTCAATGGGTAGCGGTTCTGGCGACAGATTAGTGCAATGGTGTCATGGAGCACCTGGTTTTGTACCCTTGTGTACCCTTCAACGGCCAAGTCACACAACATTAAATATAATAATAAAGAAATCGCAGTAAGGAACCTTAGACTTGGAACGACTTTGTCTAGATTTCATTACTTTTTAGAGACAAACAAACAGCTCCATCGAGACTTGGCTAGTTTTTTACAGAATGTTTTTGGTGGGATTCTTAATTACATTTTAAAGCCATAATTATACTATTCTACTGAATCTTAATAACATCTTGCTAATGCAAAAGTTTAGTTGTGTGTATGTGTGTGTAAAAGGACATCATTCAACGTAGATGTGGGCGTGTAAAATTGTAGATCATTGTTACTCATTCACGCCGAAATTTTATGGAAATTACTATATGATTGTGATCTGAATAAAAATCATGTTAATATTTTGTTTATTTATTATATATTATTCTATTATTATGCGGATACTTTTTATCTCGATTTTCCCACGGGAGCGTAAATCTAGGGCGCAGTTATTTAACAAATAGGAATATTCAAAGTAGTCATCAAATCGCAAAAATAATCATTTTTCCAACCAACATTTATATCAGAGATAGAATATAAACCTCAGAAAGATAATTCTCTCAACAAGCAATCGTCTCTCCATGCTTCGAACAATATAATATTATTTACTGCTCCCACTGAATACAGCTTTATCGATATCCGAGCAAATAAATATCGAATAGTTGATCTTTGTATCTGACTGCTGTTGACCTACATTCTTTGACTAACCCGGTAACACGGGTTACAATAGAAGGCAGAAGTGATAAGTAGGAATACTACAATACATATATAAACATATATCAATACTGTGACTGATGTATGTCTGGGCATAGAAATATTTAAGAAAAAGAAACCATTTTTTACACGACTGACCAAAAAAGGAGTGTTATGTTTTCAGGGTTCATGTATGTATGTAAGTATGTATGTATGTATGTAAGTTTCTTTATTCCACTATAAGTCCTGAACGGCTTAACCGATTTTGATGTGAGAGGTATTTTTAGATTCCTTGCATTCCTCCGAGTGACATAGGCTATATGACGTCACCATAAAAACAAAATGGCGGATTATATTTGCGATAAATAGCAGAAAAAAAAAATTGATCAATCTTATCGAGTGGGGTATCAAATTGAAGGGCTTTAAAAGGCGATTTCAAAAATGTATGTAACTTATATGTTTGTATGTACTTTTTGAGTAAAAACTCGTCATTTAAATTTTTTGTCTGTGTGTTTGTTCACACAAAAACTTTTGAATGACATTTAAAGCGCTTTTCATTACATTTTTTGAACCTAAAATTATTAACAGTATTAAATCTCTCATGGACGAAGCTGCGGTCAAAACCTAGTAAATAAATAATAAGATAATTATTCTTGAGAACAAAGCATAAGTTGTTTATCAATAAATAACAAATAGCTGAAGGCAGCCGACCCAATACAAATTCGATAGACACTGATGGTGCTAATCGAAATAGACTATAATTAATCTCGGTGTTAAGGGAAGGCGAGAAGATTCGAAAATTAGTCGACTAAGCTGGCAAAGTGCGATTTAGTCGACTAATTATGTAACGAAGTGGTTGTGATAGTTTGTTTATCATTATTTTCGCCTTCTGAAAGTGTTGGGCGTAAAAAAGAGCCTGTGTATTTCTGAATAAATGATTTAAGCTTTGGGAATTGCTGTTGGTCAGTTATTTCACCTGCATGGGAGTGATATTTCCAAAATTCTTTTTGTAAGTCACTTCCGCTATATGAAGGACCTTTTAGCATAATTTCAAATTCCTACGTCCAGAAGTTTCGTATCAGCGTTGATATACCAATTACTCAGCGTCCAACTTTATTAGCTAACTAGCCTTTACCGCGGCTTCGCCCGCGTAACTTTCCCATGGGAACAGTGCTTTTTCCCGAGATGAGAGGTAACCGATGTCCTTCTCAGTCCTTCTATGTGTCTGCGAAATTTCAGAAAGATTGGTCCAGTAGATAAAGTGTGAAGAGTCACAAACTAGCAAACAAACTCACTTTCGCATTTATAATATTAGTTAGGATAATAATCTACAGATGAGTCAGTACCGCCACTTAATACCTGCTGTTGTTATAGACAGCTCACCGGTAACGAAGCGAGGCGTTGTCATGTCTATCAGTCCTGAACCAAATATCCAAAGTAATCAAAACAATGTAGGTACTTTGGCTTTGGAAAATATGAGAAAATTCTATTGTTACACTAAAAATAACGATTTTAATGAGGGTTTGATAAAGCAACAAAACGATTCGCGATTCTGAAGTGACCCTGGGGCTGTATTACTCAAATTTCTATGTGAAACGAGTGATATTCATTCGATATCGAACCATTTTCACTGGAATAAAAAGCATTTGTCTTATTTTGGTTGTTTGTTGGACGACCAAACGGAAAACGATCTGTCGGCCGACGACCCTGGTACCGCTAGAGGGATGAGGTCCTAAGTTATCTGAAGGCCCTCCAAAGAGCTGTTTGGCAGAAAGTATTAAAATGCGTGCGTTTTAAAAGACACTTCTTGCCACGTACGACCAAACTGTGGAATCAGCTTCCTGCGGCGGTGTTCCCGAACCGATACGACATTGGAACCTTCAAAAAACGAGCCTACGTCTTTTTAAAAGGCCGGCAACACTCCTGCGATACCCCTGGTGTTGTGGTTGTCCATAAGCAGCGGTGATTACTTACCATCAGGTGACCCGCTTGCTCGTTTGCCGCCCTATGTTATATAAAAAAAAAAAAAGTAGCACAGAACAGGAAGAAGTGGAAGCTTCTTAAATCCTCTTTGTATCGTCGAGCCATCGCAGTAAGTAAGTACTTTTAGTCGTCATGGTCTGTCTTATTCTAAATACAGGTATTGAGAGATTTTTAAGCTCGTATTTTTCGCCACACAATTATTTTCTGGAGTTCCTAGTAACAATCCCAAAAATCCACTTCAAAAACTTTTAATTTCAAGTTGAATTCTCGATGACATTTTCTGAAATGTCCCCTTTATTAATAGCTAAACGATTAAAAAAAATGCGAGAACGATGAAACTTCAAATTACGTTTCCCAAGGCCAAGTAACTCAGTTCTCGGCGTAGGTACTTAAGGCCAGATGAAATTTTAAATTGATCCATTTAAAACATCTTTGCATACATTAGAACTTCGACTTGGAGATTTTTTCTTCTTGGTGTCGCTAACTTCCACTCTATTATTATAATACAATATTATCAGTCAAGTAATTGAGAAATTGAGTGTCTAATTAAATAAAATACTGTCGTACTTCAGGATAAATAAACCTGTAGATTTTTTTCAGAATTTCTCTGGATGTAATAAAAGAAAGATTTTAGCCTAACAGTTCTCTTTAATAAAATTGAAAGTAGTAGTTTGTAGCTTTGAGACATAATATATTATGATTAAATAATTAGCTATCGACGTGTAAAAGAGCCTTCTTTGAAGGCCAAGTTTCAATAAAAAAAATTGACTTTGACTTTGGAAACTGTTAAAAATTTGATGTTGTTTTTTAAGTAATTACTTTAAATTTACATTAAAATATAAAAAATTGGTACTAAATCCAACTAACAAGTTCCAAGCAATTCCCGTTGTAAGTAGAAAAGTAAGTTCTCTATACGAGTTAAAAGTTGGAATTGAAAATGCAAGTTCGAGAATTTCTAGTTCATTATGGTAGGTCTCGAGGAGATGTATTTTAGGAACCAGTAGAATTTCTTAAAATCCGAAGTTTTTAAATACATTTCCGCTTAGTAAATACTTGGTTCGACCCACTAAATTCGCAATTATACTTGAGTTTAGGACGAAAGGAGTATATTATTTGGGACTTCCCTAGAATTTTTTAAGTAGGGCTAACGTCAGTGGGCTAAACGAAGAATTAACCCCTCTGGAGCCAGCCATTAGACGCAAGGGAAGCACAACCATCGGGGTAGACTGACTTATAAATGGTGTTGTTGCCCTGACACTTCCTAAGAGATTAAAGTATAATTTGTAAAGAGGCGTATCTACAATACTCCATCTATGTCGGTAATTAGATCATTTGTCAACGTATGTTAATGATATTGGAATCTTCTGTAAGAAAAGGATCCCTAATTGATTTTAATCCCATAAGAGCTGAGGAAAATAATCTTTGTAATTGTGCAACTCCATAAGTTTATGGAAATATTTTTTTTATTTTAAAGTTTCAAGATAACAATGATCTTTGTTTACCAAAGGACATAGGGCACCAATGTATGGGCTCCGTCCCCAGCCACCAACACAAATGGGACTGATGCCAAAATGTCTATTCATTAAAATACTTTTTTTTTCATAAATCAGTGGGGTTAATTATAAAAAATAACATTTTGCAAAAATATTTGGGCTCCATATAAAAATGTATGCGATAAATATTTGTAAAACGTTCGATACCAAAGAAAAACGCCATGCATTTGGGCAACGACCCCATAATAAAAAAATATCAGCTTGCCAAGATATGTCGATTGACCTATGTTTCATTTCTGTTGGTGGGTGGGATGGTGGGGACGATTCCGCCCATAATCCTTAGGTTTGTTCGAGCTGCTGCGTTTTGTTTTGTTGGTTTTTTATTTACAAAAAAATCAAAGAATATTTTAGCGTTTCCCTGAATCCTAAAGAAAATTGAATAAAAGTTCTCCAACTTTGTTCACATAAAAGATCCCAGGAATGTTATTAAAATCCCTCCCAATCATATTCGCATGGTCTCCGGACGGAATCAATGGAAATCACAATAACATAACTTCAAAAAGGGTTGGACTAAGGGTCTAACTGACCCTCTTCCGATAACCCGTTGAATTTCACATGACGGGTAATTCCGAGATGAATGAATTTCGGTTTTATTTCACGCTTTGATGGATTTCCCTTGTTATTGATGGATTGAAAATGTTACGTATTCATTGGTTCCTTAAAATATAGGGCGAGGAAATCTAAAGTAAACATATAGATACAGTAGTACCTTTATCCTATAAAGTAAGTATAAGTAAGTAGAATACTTTATTGCACCAAAAAATTAAGAATTGTATGTAACATTGTGACTCAATATACGGGACCATACGATGTAGACAGAGCCAGGAGTCGTGAGACTCGAAGGCCACGCTTAGCTGATTAGTGGGCTTATCGGTAAAATGAAGATTCAGATATAGTGAAAGGTTAATTACACCATGGCCTATGACAAGAATTATACATACATAGAATCACGTCTTTATCGCTTACGGGGTAGACAAAGCCAAGAGTCGTGAGACTCGAAGGCCACGCTTAGCTGAATAGTGGGCTCTCTGATGGAATGGAGATTCAGGTTAGCCTATGAGTGGAGGAATCCACAGTTTAAAGACATTTCCCTCGATTGACTCTTAAAATCTGCGCGGGAAGAGAAGCAGCTGGCAGATCTAAAAAGTGCTGGAGTTAAAATTACAAAAAATTACCTTCAAAAATGTTGTTACATAAACATGCTGGCATAATTTATGCCCTGCTTAAAAGCCTTATTTGTCCTAACTCGCGTCAAGCCTACCTGCTGATTGAAATACAAACACACGAACATAACGGCTGACACAGATTATGTAAAGCCAGGTAGAAGCAACGTTAAACGCAGCGATTAGTCGCACGATGTAAACGTGCCTAGTACTTTCATTAGTGGTACTCGTTACATTTTTTTTTTGCTGATAAAAATATATATAAAGGTATTTTTAATCAAGATTGGGTAAAAATTAATTTGATTAGTATTAAAGTTTTTCAATGAATGGAAGACTGATTTACTTCGAAAATACTAATTTATTTAAATAAAATACAGAGCTAGTTGTTGCATTCTCGTAATGTCACAGAGTAGAGAGAGAAGATGACATATCCCAAATATGACAATGACATCTGTAGTGAAAGGCACGAAATTTAAAAACAATATTCTAACACTCCCTTCAAATTAGAGCCTTTCTTGTAAAGTTACAAACAAAATTTTCAAGAGTTACAAAAGCAATATGAAAGCTCCCTTCTAATTAGAACCTTCCTTGTTACATTACACAACAGAAGTTAATAAAAACAAAATAAAGACAAGAGACACTAGTTATTACTATTTTTAATATCTTTACACATTCCAATATTACTTCTCATAGAGCTAAATTTAGTTTTTGGCAAAGCCTTAGTAAAGATATCAGCATATTGCTGGTTTGTATTTACATAGTTAAGAGCAATAACTTTCTCATTATACTTTTCTTTAATGAAGTTATACTTAATGTCTATATGTTTACAACGCTTGTGAAAGTCACTATTTTTCACTACACTAATTGCACTTTGATTGTCAATGTTAATGACCACAGATTCCTGTTTAAATTCACTTACATCTTCTAGTAATTGCCTTAACCAAATGGCCTCTTTGGTGGCAGCACAGGCCGCCATGAATTCGGCTTCTGTCGTGGACAAAGCAACTGTTTGTTGTCTTTGTGATGACCAGGTAATAGCAGCTCCATTTTTTATGAAAACATAACCGGTAGTTGAACGCCTTGTATCAATATCATTGGCATAGTCTGCATCACTGTACCCAGCAAGATCGGTACTGTCTGGTTTTGACATGTAACATAGGCCATAATCTTTAGTATCTTGTAAATATTTGAATATCCGTTTGACAGCATTCCAGTGAGGTTCTCCATAGCAGTGTAAAAATCGACTCACCTGACTGACAGCAAATAGGATATCAGGCCGGCTTACTGTTGCAGCATGTATAAGAGATCCCACGGCTTCTCTGTAGGGGATGTCTCTCTCGGATTGCACAGTAGGCTTCGTGAGTCTGACGTGTGGATCAGCTGGCACACTGTTGGAGTTTGCTTCACTCATTTTGAATTTTCTTAGTAATTGTTCTATATACTTGGCCTGGTGAATGAAAATACAGTCATCAAATCTTTCAATTTGCATTCCAACGAAGCAGGTAAGTAGACATATTTTGATGTCAAAATTAGATTGAAGATCTTTCATCACTTCGGATAAGACTGATTTTTCTTTGCAAAATAATAAACCGTCATCAACATACAGGCACAAATAACATTTTATACCTCTAATAAGACCAATATAAACACACTGATCTGCTTTACTTCTCTCAAACCCAAATTTGTTTAAAACAGAGTTGAATTTTGTGTTCCAACACCTTGGTGCCTGTTTTAACCCATATAGAGATTTTACAAGCTTACATACCATGTTTGGGTTGCAGTTCAGTCCCTCAGGTGGTGTCATGAAGATTTCTTCTTTCAGGTCACCATACAGAAATGCAGTAGTGATATCAAATTGAACTATTTGCAGATTTCTTTGAGCTGCAATTGATAATAAAATACGGATGGAGTCATACCTTACTGTTGGTGAAAATGTTTCATCAAAGTCGATACCTTCTGTCTGCGCATATCCCTTCGCACAGAGTCTGGACTTGTAACGAGGACCTGTTGGTTCATTTTTAATTCTAAACACCCATTTGCATCCTATAGGTTTGATGTTAGGTGGTTTTTCTACCAATGTCCAAGTTCCATTTTTATCATGAGCTCTTAATTCTTCTTTTATTGAAGTTTTCCATTTTTCAGAGTCAATTGAGGTTGGCTTCATTGTAGTTTTGAGGAATAAAATTTGTTTCATTCTCACTGCAGCACATATAAGTTTTATCTTCACATTGATTTGATTTTTGTAATTCTCTATTTCTTGGTCTTAATGTTATCTTAGAGGGTCTTAACAAATTTTCTTTTATATTCGGTTTATAATCTGAATCTGACTCATTTTGTTCACTGAAAGTGATTGAGGCATCTGATGCATCTTCGCAACCCTGAGATGCATCTTTATCAATTGGTTCTGATGATAAATCGCACCCAATTTCTTCCTCTGACAGATTAACGGGCACATAATTTCTTTTTATTGTTGTCTCAAGAAAAACAGCATCTCTGCTTTTAATAACAGTCCTTGAGGTAGGTATTATAAACCTGTAGTATTTGGTGTTATCACAGTATCCTATAAATATGGCTTTCTGAGATTTACAGTCCCACTTTTTACGTTTCTCTTTGGGAAGGTGTATCATTGCTTCACAGCCAAATATTCTCAAATTGCTTATATTTGGTTTCTTCTTAGACCACATTTCCTCTGGAGTTTTAAAAGCCAGTGATCGAGTTGGACTCCTGTTCACAATATAAGCAGCTGTGTGTATGGCTTCTGCCCAATATATTTTATTTAGGTTAGCATTAATCAATAGACACTTTGCTTTTTCAACTAGTGTACGGTTCATCCGTTCAGAGACACCATTTTGCTCAGGTGTGTATGGTGTCGTTGTTTGATGAGCAATACCAGCCTTTACAAGGTAATCAGAGAAATTATTGTTCAGATATTCAAGCCCATTGTCTGTACGCAAACATTTAATACTGCACTCTAATTGATTTTCAACTTGACTTTTGAATTCCTTGAACTTCTCGAGGGCATCTGATTTTTTGTGCAGAAAATAGACAAACACCTTCTTTGAATAGTCGTCTATAAAAGTAATGAAGTATTTTTGCACCACCAATTGAAGTAGTTTCCATTGGTCCACATATGTCTGAGTGCACCAACTCAAGTAAATTTGTACTTCTAGAAGAACTTGACTTTAATGGCAGGCGTGTCTGTTTGCCCTCCAGACAGGTCACACAGGTTAAGTTGTCAGCCTTTTTGGATAATTGTACACCATCTGTGTTTTCTTCAATTTTCTTTAAATCACCGAAATTTAGATGTCCCATGCGCTGGTGCCAGAGATAAATATCTTGTTTATCAACGTCAGATATGTATGCCTGATTATTATGCAGATTTAGCCGGTACATATTGTTGATCAAGGTAGCTGTTGCAACAATTTTCTTATTTTTGTTTAATATTATACAGCCTTCTTTATTAAACTTCACTTCACCACCATGGTTTACTATTTGACTGACGGATAGTAAATTTGTTGCCAACTCGGGTACACATAAGACATTTTGGAATAAAATTTTGTTACTCTGACCTTTCTCATTATAAATATCCAGGCTCAGCTGACCAGAACTTTCTACAGGTAAGGATTTGTCATTTGCAACTTTAATTGTCTTAATCAGGGGCACTGTCACATTTTGCAATAAATTTTTATGTTTTGTCATATGCACTGAGGCGCCGGAGTCTATATACCAGGCATCACTATTGCTGGTGGAAGCCATGAATGCAGCGGCATAGCTTGAACTTTCTGGTTTTTGTTTCTTTTTAGACTTGCACTCTGTGCTTATGTGACCATGTCGGTTGCAGTTATAGCAGCGTGGCCCTTTTTGAAATGGCTTTTTATTAAATAGCTTTTTCTTTGCTGAATTTAC
Source organism: Ephestia elutella (assembly GCA_018467065.1). Taxonomy (NCBI): domain Eukaryota; kingdom Metazoa; phylum Arthropoda; class Insecta; order Lepidoptera; family Pyralidae; genus Ephestia; species Ephestia elutella. The sequence continues at coordinate 3,914,789 of CM031571.1, forward strand.
TGTAAAAGCACTTGTATCATTGTTGCTGATTTTAACATCCTGTAGAATCTTAGCTTTCACTGAATTTGCGCTTATACTCATACCGGAACTTTCAATGGCAATAATCATTGGTTTGTATGTCTCGGGTAGACCGGAGAGAAGCAAGGTACCGAGCCACTCGTCGTCCACTTTGAACCCAATATTGCGCAGTTTATGAGCTGTAGTGATTACTTTACTGACATACTCTTCTACATTTTGACACTCGGCGAGACTTGTAGTACATAATTCTCGAAGTAAACCCACTCGGCGTGTTAACCCTGAGTCATCGAATGCACAAGCCAGATTGTTCCACACTTGTTTTGCTGACTTGGCCTCTTGGATGTGAACATAGTTGACGGGATCCACTAATAAAATTATTTTTGATTTCGCCTTAAGATCGCGTTTCGGATCGACTTTATCGTTGCTTTCAATGCAATCCCAGAGCTCTTCGTGCTCGAGATAAGTTTTGACGGCAAATCTCCAAGTAGAATAATTCTCACGTCCGGTTAATTTTTCAATTAAAGTGAGCGGATTATTGGAAGACATTTTGGTTTGGATTGATTGACCTTGACCGTGACCGACCGGTACGCGTGGCTACACAGGTTAGGATTTTGCACTTTTGTTTTAAATGTCCGAATTTCACTTGTCCACATTTACAGGGCAACTGGGCCCATAACTATTAAAGTTTTTCAATGAATGGAAGACTGATTTACTTCGAAAATACTAATTTATTTAAATAAAATACAGAGCTAGTTGTTGCATTCTCGTAATGTCACAGAGTAGAGAGAAGATGACATATCCCAAATATGACAATGACATTTGTAGTGAAAGGCACGAAATTTAAAAACAATATTCTAACAATTAGATTTTGTAGAGTAAAATAATCTGCAGAGACACCCATACCAAAATAGAAATTTGTTACATTAACATAATATTTGTCAAGAAAACACTCCAAAAAAATTAATTTATTTTCCTATACATTCTCTTCAATTTGAAAAACACGAATAGTATAAAATTTCAAATATCCTTTGAATAAAAAGAATAGAAGTCGGACCGTTACGATTCAAAATGAGCGGCGCGTAACAAATCACTTCAGCTATGAAACCGCCCGGGGACGCGTGCTAACCGCTGATAACCGGATTTAACTGCATTTTTCATTCGCGGCATTTTTTAAACTGACGTGGAAAAATCTAGAAATGTTTATACGCAGAATGTCATAAAAAGCCCGCTTTTGTGTTTTCGTTGTTTAACCCTTTTTATTTTAATGCAATATAACGCGTTACCTGGATAAGCATTTTTTTTGCCTTACACTCTAATCTTATTGAGTGTTTTTAGCTGACATAAGTGTCATTTTTTTTTTAATTACATATAATTTGACATCTTTTGTTTAGACAACTGACTTATCACTGTAGTGCGTCTGGTACCGAACTAAAATAAATGATTTGTTTTGTTTCTTTCTGTTATATATTACTTTTGTTATTTTTATTACTTTCAAGTACATATTTAAATTATTATTTCCACCTTAATAATATAGTTAACACATACACTTTAGACTTTAGGTTTTCAACAACAAATTTTCATTTCAAAGCAATCCCAACGTTTTCCTTCAAGGAATTCCCGCCATTTCTATTCAGATTCTCCGCTCTCACATAATTATCATTTCGTAAAGAGCGGGCCGTGTTATTTTGAACGCGTAATTATCGACTTAGGCAGGTCACTGACGCTTATAATTACGTAGGCGCCGAATTTTGAAGAGAAAACAGTTATTTGGTTGACTTGTTAAGTGAAAATAACGAACGCGTTAGCTTTTGTACGACTTTTGTAATTAATTAATTTAAACTATATTTATCTAGATAGCTCCTTATTTCAGTTATTTATTAGATGTGTATAGTGTGTATAGTATAAAATTGTTATAAAATGTTGTAGAAAAATCTATATTTGTAAAATCTGTTTATTTTACACCCATTTGTCACAATTTATTAATAACACTAGATGTAGTAAGTACGCATAGAAGTACCTAATGTGTCTTACGTATGATATAGGTATTACTTCTATTCTATGTAGGTACTTTCCATAAAATTTCTACTTAAAAATAATTAAATGGAATGAAAATTATCTTATTTAAAATAGGCTTAAAAATAGCACTTTTAAATCAGATAGAACAGAAATATAACACAAATACTAACCGTGGCTAAGAATTACGATGCGTGTAAACAAAACATTTACAAACGGTTTTAAGGGACGGTCAAGTTTTCATTATGGCGACCGAACCCAATTTGGTAGAAATTTTTAGACTAGGCCCTTTTTGTAGCGATTGCAGAGCAGATTTGTTACAGAGACCACAGCTTGCTTGAGTTTCCTAATAAAGATTTTTTTGTTCGAATGTGAAATTCTAAAGCTGTGTGCTAGGTATGCTCTTCTTCAATCAGTCTTAATATTTATTAGTAAGGTTATGTATTGTCTTAGTAATATTATCCATTTGTCTTTAAGGCCTATTTAGAGATTTTGTATTTATCAATTGTAACAATTTCTTTCCGTCAAAACACTTTCGAGAGAATCACATTTATTTAATTTCATATAGCATAAAATTAAGGCGAAAAGATTATATAAAATTCTTAAGAACACCAAGTGTCACGAGTCTTCTTGTAACACCAAATCCCTCGAATTAGCAATTCAGATGGAGCAATAAATAACTTTGTTCTAAGACTCCGAGCTTAGTCTCTCGTTGATATCTAATCTGTGCGTTCGCTGCACGGAACCGCGTTTTTGTGATCTCAAGGTGACCCAAATTCCCTGGTATTTCTGTAGGTAAAGGAACAATTTAGCTGTGTGTCGGATATGTCCCTGAGATTGTGACTGCTAACATAGAATAAAAGACAAAAATATAAATAAATTAAAAACATCTTCTGTCTTACTACAAAACGATGTCTAAAAAAGTTAAATACTTGTTAAACACATTACCCTTACAATTAAAATACACGTGCTTTAATGACATTTTCTAGTTGTCAGTATCTTTTTCTTATGAACGGGTAATGTGTTTAACAAGTATTTAACTTTAGACATCGTTTTGTAGTCAGACAGCTTATGTTTACACTATATAATACTTCTTCTTCTTGGCGTGTCGATACCACTATATAGTTAAAAGCAAAGGAAATTGTATCCAAAAACTCTCCAAGCCCGGAGGCGCAGCGGGCGTTCGGGCATTGATTTCTATTGATCCTAACTTTCTTACTAATATTATGAATAAAAAAGTGAGTTTTAGTACATTTATTTATTTGTTTGTTTGTTACTTCTTCACGCTTTATCTACTGAACCAATCTTCCTGAAATTTCGCATACACATAGTTAGAAGTACTGAAAAGGACATATAGTATCTACCTTTCAACCCGTGAAAACGTACTGTTCCCGTAGGAAATTCACGCGGACGAAGCCGCGAGCAAAAGCTAGTATATTATAAGTCGATGGCAGAGGATAATTTAAAAATTTGAGTGTCTATAGACGAAAACATTTGGTATCATTAAAATAATAGCTTTCAGCAAACGACGTCTGATAGAAACTCTTTGACATTTGACATTCATTTTTTTTCATGCAAAGAAAAAATACACTACGCATTCTAAGTATTAAGTTATCGTTAAGTATTTTTCTTTTAAGCTACGGAACAATAAAAAACATAATTAATGCACTAAGTACTGCAGCCGCACTATCCTAAGCAACAAATTACCACCCACTGCGATCAAGAATTTAAACAGGTTTTGCTCAGTAGTAGGACATTGATAGCTAAGTATAAATAAATTAATAGTAAAATAACTTAAAAAAAAGCTTTTATAAACGCTCTAAAAAACTCCCTTTCATTTGATACCCATGTTGTAGAAATGCATTACAAATAACTATTCCGCCATCTTGGATGGTCCGCCATATTGGATTTAGAATGACGTCACATACCATATCATGCATTGTCATCCAAACTAAACGTGTGTACAAAATTTCAGCTCAATATGTTGAAGATATCTACTTCAAAATCGAGTTCGATTCCACCGTGATTCCATCCGAACGAACATACATACATAGCAAGTTAAATAAAAGCTTTTGAAAAAGACAAATATCCTATGTTGTAAAGTAACTAATAACTGAAATCTTGATAGAACAATATCAATCATTAAAAGATACCGGGTTCATCAGCAGTTAATACCCAGCTCGTTTATCATCGTTAGGCTGACTCGGCTACTCGCGTGATTAAAGTGGTTACCTTCCGACGGAAAGGAGGGGTGTTGTGAGTGTAACGTGAGAGGAAATACTGAGAGGCTTAGACGCAAGCTTAGTTCAAAAACAGGTTTCAATTCTATGTAGATACCTAAGTGGTGCTCATTTTTTTGCCTTCTGACGTAAGGTGGCGTGTTAAAAGCATAATAGAGTGTGGAGTAGCTAAGATGCGTGCTTTTAGGTACGATGTAAAGGAAAGGTTAGTGTAACTAGTCGCGCTATTGAAAGGAAAATAAGACAGTAAAGATACACAGACAGGATACTGTAATATTATTAAAACTTTACCCTTTGCGAGGTAGATAGTGCCAAGATTCGTGAGACTTAAAGGCCAAGCTTAGCTGAATAAAAAGTACAGAAGGAAAATATACATTTTATTCAAACAATCAAATATGTTTGAACTAATTTGATTAAAACTAACGTGAGAAATAGTCATAATGATTTTAGTCGAAACTAGTCGGCAGATCCGGCTAACAAGACGCGTGAGTATCCGTATCAAAATCATTATGTTTGAACTACTTTTATTATTATTAAAGATGGGTTTGCTCTTAACCACAATCTTGCCCGAGGACAGAGATGAGGTCTACAGTGAAGGGAATGGAAAAATTAAATTACATGCATAAAGGAATGTTGCAAAGATAACAATCCTTATGAAGACAGTGGCGTAAAGAGGAGACCAGGAAAAGAGAAAAGCTTTTCAGTCACGTTTTTATAAAATGGTTTTGACCCAAAAGTTTTCATCTCCAAATATCCCATACAATGCAAATGGGGACTAAACGGCTCTCATAAAATCTTATCCGCGTTATTCCATTCTTTCTGTACGCACAGTAATGGGAATATAATGCATTCTGAATCGCAGATAGCTTTATGTTTTCGCAAAAAACTGAGGGCTTCCAAATCTTGCGGTAAATAATGGCTTATGACGTCACGGCACGTGATGACGGTAAATCTTGGTGGCAAAAAGTTACATTCTCTTGACGCAGAACCTGAGGGTCTAAAATGGCCACTTTGACGCATCAGCATATAATCCATTTCCTATTATCTAAATACCTACTTGAAAAAAAATCTTAAAAGTTATGTTATAAGGTTTATTTTAAATATTTAGGAAATGGGAAATGAACAGTAAACTGTCAATGTGGCCATTTTAGCCCTCCTAGAGCTGCCTGGAGTATTTTCAAGGTCAGTAGAATAGCCTTCTTCTCATTGAGTGTGTTAGGCTAAGGCCACAGTATAGGTGCCAAGCTTAGATGTAAGCTAGGAGCTATACTTGTGTACAAGATACACAATGGGCACATATAGCGCATACTTGCTTGGTGACACTATTAAATTTCGCGCCATGTCGTTGAAGAGAACAGAACAAAATTACAAAGTCACTAGGCGACTAACCAAAATTAACCAACACGTCTATTCGCTATGCGACTTGCACTTAGCGTGGCTCACAGTGAGGACGCCGTGTAGAATACGTATGTTCGCTAGGATTAGTCACTAATCGAATCCCTTAGCCTTAAAGATAAAGTGGTATGTATCAGATTTCAATAAATCATAATAAATATCTAATAGTTTTTGTTTTTTTTAATATCTACAACTAAGAAGAAAGAAGGAAGAAATCCCTTTTTGGGATAAGTCCGCCATTATACGCCTCTCATTTCGTTTCACTATCTTTTGTATTTTGATTGTGAGTATGTGCAATAAAAAGTTTACAAACAAACTAACTAATAAATAATACCAGATCGTAGTTGAACAAAATTGTTCCGTCGTCCGTCCGGCAAAAAGCTCGAAGCAAATTTACTGTCGATTCGCTAGAATGTTCGCTAGATGCTAATAACATGTGAATGCTCAAGTCTAAATGCGGCTTTGGAATTTCAAAACTTCCAGCGCCTACAAGGGTTGTTTTTGTCAGTAAAATTACTAAGTTGAAACAATGTAACTTAGTTAGACCTAAGTCAGATTAAGTCGGGAGTGTGTAAGCATTTTAAGCTAACAAAACTTAAGGAGATTCAGACTTTGAATGTTATTTTGAAGCTTTTGTTGCCTTTCGGTATTGCGTAACTAATTAGTATTAGTCTTAATTGTTCAAAAATTATTTTATTTTGATATAAATTGTTTGAGGAATTTGATCAGTTTCAATTGAAGTTATTTTTGGCTTCTGAATGACTTTCGTCTTGACTGGATTGAACAAAGATATCATAACTACTTTGGTTGATCTTACTTTGACTGTAACAAAATTTGAAAATTAGATACGAGTAAAATATGACTTGCACAAGTTGACAAACAGTTTAAATTCAAGGCTATAAATGTTGAAAGTCAGCGTTGCTGTTTGATACAAACTTTTTAAAAATTAAAATAAAAGAAAATAAAATAAAATAATTTTATTTCAGGCAGACAGAACCCATTGTGTTAGTAACAAAGACAACTTATAACTATGTTAGTATGTTATCTACATCAAAATTTGTTGATGGTTTGGTGTTTTTGTCTTTTTATAATAACATAAATTATGCATTTTACCTTTAATTATGGTGCAATCCAGTCTTAATCTTCGAAAATTTAGACTAAGATACAGGTAACTTACACGAATGAAGCAAGAAAAACTAATTATCCGTAAACATCAATTAAAACTTTAAATCGGAGTCGAATAAAATAAACTTATCTATAAGCACATCCCTGACTATTTCGAACAAAGCTTAACAAAAGCTCATTCTCACACAATGCTGGCCTGGGACTTTGAAAAAAGGCTTTTCAATGCGGACAGCGTTGAAATTAAAAGTTTCAGCAAGAAAGAATTGAAAAGGTTTGGCTGGTAGAATAACGAAATGAGATTTGTGACTTCTCGCCTATAATCGTCAGCTGTTTTAGTTTCTCTACTACTGGGGTACATTTCCAGTGGGGGCAAATGTACTAGATTTTTTTTTTTGATGAACTAAAACTAATAGACATGATGAACTAATGTAATAGATGAATAGATGGATTAATTGTGAGGGCTCAATCTAATGGAATTTAAATTCAATATTTTTAAAATTAAAATATTACTTAGCTCATGATCGAGCTAGTAATAAATTTTTAATTTTTTTTTGGATGGGTTAATAGAACATTATTTCTAAACAAAGCCCAATTTCCTCTTCACTTGTAAATCAAAATACACGGAAAATAAATAAAACGAGATTCAATCTGTGTATTTTGATTAAATATTCAAATACACAGCCATTGCAATTTCCAAAAATAATATATCGTTGGAAGCGGAAAATCTCGGATATCGGCGAAAGCTATTATTTACCCGGCGTCGCAGTAAAGAGTTCTGCTAATCGCACTCACATAAATTCTTTTCCCGGAGGAGGATATAAATCGAGGTTGTTCTTGACAAGATTTTTTTATACGAGCTACGCGCCGGAGCTCACTTCCATGGGATTTCGGGATAAAAATTATGTTAAGTGCTATTCCTAGTATTTTTCTACCCCTGTACCAAATTTTAATAAAATCCAACGTATAGATTTTTCGTGACTAAGTAATAAACTTACAAACTCACATCCAAACTTTTGCATTTTTAACATCCCACTTTACGAAGTCTTCATTGTCGACGATTTTCATAACCATTGCCACAGATAAAAAAATCAAAATTCAAAAAGTCACTCGATCGATGATTCTATCTCATGGAAGTACATGTATATGTATATGTATGTGTATGTAGTATATGTATCATATATGTATGTATGTATGTATCATCTGTACATGTGCCATAGATAAAAAAATCAAAATTCAAAAAGTAACTCGATTGATTGATGATTCTGACTCATGGAATTAATAAGTACTTACACGTAAGTACTTATTACTTCCATGTTCTAACTATTCATTTAAGGGATTGATGTGAAACCTACACTGCTTAAATAATACAGAAAAACAACCCAACATTACACATGGATCAAATCGGACAAACGATCAATTTTCAGAAGGCGCGAATTCCAAACTTTTTATTCCCGGTTCTGGCAGCAAAAGAATTTTGCCAGCTATCCCTCACGTGGTTCCAATCCCCCATAAATCACGGAGGCGCGGCAAAGACGCAACATGGCCGCCGTGACGTCATCGCTTTTTCGGTCAAGCACAATAAGATGATTCGGTGTGAGCCTTTTTTCCAGTTCACACTAACCCAAATAGGTTTGGCTCACTTAATCTAGCATTTTTTTTCGTAGCTAAAACATGCTGGGCAAAGTCTCCCAACTTTCTTTCCATGTATCCCTATCTCTGGTTTTTTCTATCTACTTTCTGTCGAATGCCCTAAGTTCATCCGACCATCTTGTCTTAGTCCTCGCTTTCTGTTCCCATCAGCGGGGACCCAGGTTTCGGGATGCATACGGCCCACATGACCCGCCCAATTCAACTTCAGCCTAGCCGCCTCTTCTCCCACATCGTTGAGTTTTGTGATGGAGTGCAACGTGGTGTTTCTAACTCGGTCAGTTAGTAAACCCAAGATGCTGCGCTCCATTAAATATGAATAAATTGTTATAAATTCTTTAACATTCAGATATAAAGTCTCGTATCATGTGGTTCACCTAGTGAGTCAGTATATTTAGATATTAGTAAGTTGAAACTCTCCGAATTTACAATTTTATCCATCCCATCCCTACCTACATTTATATATAGTTTCACTAGCATTTACCGCGGCTTCGCTCGCGTGTATTTCCCACGGGAACAGTGCTTTTTTTCCGGAATGAAAGGTACCCTATGTCCTTCTCCGTACTTCCAGCTATGTGTATGCGAAATTTCAGGATTGGTTCAGTAGTTAAATTGTGAAGAGGTAACAAACAAATAAATAAACAAACTCACTTTCACATTTATAATATTAGTTAGGATACCGTATCTATATCCTTTTATAATATGAATCGATAAATTGTACAGTTATAAAACGAATTAATTTATAAAACGGTAAATGTAAAATGTGAAACAGCGCGACCTACCTTATCAAGATCCTGTCATGATAGCCGTCGTCGGATTTCAAATGAAATATATTTATAATGTGTATTGATCACGCGATTTTATATTATGTATGTAGTTTATACTCGCGACAATATACTCTTTTATAGGAACAGTTATAATTATATACATAATATCTTTTGCCCGCGGCTTCGCCCGCGTGAATAATGCTTTATCCGGGATGCAAGGTACCCTTCATCCATCTCAGTACGTTTAAGATTGGTTTAGTAGACAATGCGTGAAGAGGTAACAAACAAACAATTTACATGAAATTTTATATGGGGATAGAAGAAACCTAGTATTAAAATTGAAACGTAAATAATATAAATCAAAGTCAAACATGAATCTAAAAAAAACAATAAAATCCTTTAATTTCTCACAAAAATAAGACCAAAGACGGGCAAAAGTTGTTGCCTATGGAACACTTATCACTTTATAGCTATAATAATATTTAAGCACATAACCTCACTATTTATTGCGCCTAATAAAAGAAAGAAAGTACAATCGAGTAGAAAATCCAGTCAGCATAATATTCAAGACCCGCGTCTTTATTTATGTAAAAACTCCAAGGACATTTGTTTATTCGAGCGCGAAGTTTGATGCATTTGGACTATTTCCAAGGAGGAACCAGAGACATCGGACCTTTGGTTATACCCTGGAGATGAAGACAAATTGCTTACGTGACATTATTGCCGAGGTCATGTTAAAATGGTCGCTCTCGGTACATTGTTGAACAAATGCAGGTTTTATCAGGAATAGTAGGTCTGTTTTGCCAGTTGGTTTTTGTGTTGTGTGTCAAATATTGTAATGAAGTTGTTTCGTTTGGCGAATGGCTTTCTGCTGACTTCTTTTCAAGGTATGTACTATATATACATTTTATACACTGAATAACATATTTGACATATCTGTGGTTTACTGACTAAATTTTTGAAGTTAGATTGACGTTAAATATAATAATGTACGTATGTTTAATACGACCATAGGCCCGTAACCATGTTCCGGGGAATGATATGAATTTCGGGAAATAGTAGTGCTCCCCTAGACTGCCTAAGGACTACATGCCTTTCAGCTTCCTACGCCAACTAGGCTGGCTGAGCGTTGTCTGTCAGTCACTTAGTCAGTAACAATTTTTTTTTATATAATGTTTTATTAGTTAGACGAAAACGTACACAAAATTAAAAATTTACTAAAATAAAATTGGCACACCATATATTCCCAACATGCTTCGCCATAAAAAACAAAGAAACTTAAACATATTAAAAGTTAATTAGGATGTTTATTATAGTTGGCCCACAGCCCTGAGAAGATACGCCGCAAGAGACTTTGTTCCATACGTAGCAAATATAAATTTATTTTTAAAAACATAACTCTCCTTTCATACCAGTCAAGTAAAACAAGGTTAAAAAAATAACAAGCGTTTGACGAATCCATAAAAACCATTTATCACGGTGCAGTACAAATCCGCGTTTCTAATTACATGCAGGCACGCTATGTTTCAAACACGAAATAAACAATACTCAACGGCCAAAATTAAAGATATTTTCAAATATTTGCCTGGGAATTGAACCTAAGACCACTTGAAAAGCAGACAGGCATGACAACGACAACCTAAGATTCTTAAACATTAATGAAACTTTTCTACTAGTACTGCTACTTCTACGGTTTTCGTAGCACACCTACGATAATTGTAGCATGTCTACGTATATCGTAGAATGTCTACGACTTTTTGTAGCTCGTCTATCAATTCTTTTGGAGTCTCTGGTTTCTCTCAATGTTTTTTAAAGGGATTGAACTTTGTATACATGTATATCAGTAGGCTGCGTATAAACATTTATCATAATTACTTCCACACAAACTCCGTTGAAACTACTTCTCACCGCGAATCCATTTGTGTAATGAAAATAGCGCGAATGTTTAACTTTTTACCCTCGTAATGGTGAAATGTTGAAAAAGGCTCAAAATGAACCTGTTTCAAATTAGAAGTAATTGTTTTTAACAAACAGGTTTTAAACGCGTACTAGTTTACGAGTAAAAACAGTAACTGTTTCAACTTGCTTTAAAGCGTCTTTTGTATAAAAAGTGTCTGATAGATTTAAGTGTATAGCTGCTAAATTTTGGAGTGATATCACCCATTGTCGCCATTAAAGAAAAAATACACTACTTGAATTTACTAAGAAGTACATTTTAAAATAAGTCCTTTCACCAACGGCGGATCCAGGATATTTTTCTGGGGGGGGCACAAGGACCGTGGTGGACTATGCATGTAGGGGGGGGGGGTTTCACGTGCCACCGTGCAACCCCCACCCTCCCTAAATCCGCTACAGCCTTTCACTACTAATATTTAAAAGTAATTTTAATAAAGAGTTCTGAAATTTCACATTATGTAAGAATACTTTACAAAAAAAAAATATCGTGGCATACGAAAGTTGAAAGCTGATTTTGTACAAAATTGCTAAAGAACATTTAGTTGTTAGCCTTTTTAATTGATACACTAATGACCAATACAACATAATACTGGCCCATGATTGGGAAAGCCCCCGGCTTACACAAGTTAATTGGAAATTTTGGAACTACCCTCGTCGTTACATAGTTTTCCAAATATTTGAGAGACTCCACAACTGGAATGATGCCAACTCTTACTGGAGGTTACATGATGAACCATTTTTTAATTTATATGTATTTCAGCATACATAGGTTAAGTAAAAAAATGGATTGCCAGCACTTTGCTAGTCCATGACAATTTTGGAATAAATATTAATACACCATCTTCTATTCCATATTTGATCAAAATCTGTCTAGTAAATTTAAATGTGAATGCAAAAATCTACCCAAGTATATATATTCTCACAAACTTTCTTATTTATTAATGCGAGTTTGTAAGAATTATTATTTATATTGTAATTTTTTGAAATTTGACTTGAATTAAATCTGACACCAGTGTTAGTAATAACACACTCGATAAGAAATAAGAAAGTAAGACCTTAGCAGGTTTCAAACAACCTACGAAGGTTTTACATCAACAAAGACGCGGAAAACAGCTAGTGGTGAATTATATCTTAAAGCGTGGAGTACTGGCCCATATTCAGGAGTGGCTGGCCTGGAGCGGTGCCAAGTCACTTTATTTAATGGGATATAGTAAGCTGACGAATTAATTTTTAGAGGAATCCACGTCTAATTCGGAGTAATGGCAGCTGCTGTAACTACAAAACAACGTACAGTCTGATTTTACCTATTTCTTACCATTTTGTTTAAGAAAAGTGGTCTTGACAGATGATGATTGATGTCAAGACCGCTTTTCTTAAACAAAATCTGGATGAAGCGGTCGTGAAAGATGGATGGACAGACAATCAGACAACCGATAAACTTTTGTACGGAACCCTCGGTGCGTGAGTTCAACTCGCACTTCTTCTTTTTCTTTGCGTGTCGATAGATTCTTCGAACGATACTCGTACTAAGCTCTATTTTTATGAATAAGTTAAGTTAGTGGTAAGTAAGTAAATAGTTAAATTTTATTTCGTAAAAAACATAAAAAAGCAAACAATCTAATTATTAAAAAATAAAATACACGACTGACAACTCACATAGCCTATGTTACTCGGAGAAATGCAAGGAATCTAGAAATACCTCTCACATCAATATCAGTTAAGCCGTTCACGACTTGGTGGAATAAAGAAACTTACATACATGAACCCTGAAAATATAACACTCCTATTTTGGTCAGTCGTGTAAACCGCTTTTAAATCCTACTCTACAAAATTAAGCTAAGAACTACGTCAGGTCAACAGGAAATAGCAGAGGACACGGATACCGGAGACACAGGTAATATCCCATGCCAGTTGGCTTTGACCTATTTTTACACAACTACTAAAAAAAGGAGTGTTATGTTTTCAGGATTCAGAAATTAATGTGAGTTTCCTTTATTTTCAACATAGTACCTAAAGGCTTGCATTATTGTTTTAGGTATTCTTAGATATATCCCATAATAAAGTTAATTCGAAACCTTAATTTAAACCAAAAAAATGTCAAGTCAAAACAAAAAAAACATTAGTCAAAGAGACCGCTCCGGATACGCATACCTGGCGCAAAAGTGCCCATGAAACTTACAGCGTTCCCTCGCTATATAGCAAGGGAAATGCGTAGCACCAGGTATGGCTTGGCCCAGCTCCCGCTCAAAACCTCTGGCCTCTGTACATCATTAAAACTCATTGCAATATCGCGTAACATATTAGTCTCATCTTTTAAAATTTGTTATTACTAAGTCACTGCCTATCTATAAGTTCTAAGTCATTGTGTCAAACTTTCCAATTTATTCGTGTCCTACATACCTACATAAGTTTTACCCAAATCCTTCATATGAGTTACGAGCTGCGCGATTTGATTCAGAGTGCATCCCCGAAAACTGCGCTCTGGGATCGCTACCGCAAATCCCCATGTACAGACAGCAAAAACTTATATTTATCTACTGAACCCATATTCCTGAAATTTCACATACACATAGCTGGAAGTACTGAGAAGGACATAGGGTACCTTTCATCCCCGAAAAAACCACTGTTCCCGTGGAAAATTCACGCGGGCGAAGCCGCGGGCGAAAGCTAGTGTAGTTATAAAATTAGAGGCACATAACAAGCTTTTGCAAGCAGTTTCGCCCGCGTGATTTTTGTTTTATTATCCCTTTAATTCCAACCCCAAGGGTATTGAAATTAAGTACCCAATTTTATTTCTTAGTGCTTTTCTTACTTAAGCTGAAAGAATTTCTCTGCAAGATTGCAAGTTTCTACGTTCAGTGGTTTCAGCTCTACGTTGATATACCAATCAGTCTGTAAGAGTGAGAGAGCGTTTAATTAAGTTTGATCTCAAACAGATGTGACAGATACAACAAGGCCTCTTACACTGCCTGCGCCTGATGACAAATGAAAAGATTTAACTACACCCGTAGATAAAGTCAAAGAGTATTTTGTCATAGACGTATAAAAATAATGGTCATTCTTTGAATTTTTTCTAACTTTATGATTTTTGTAATAAACTTATAAACATAGATGAATCGAAGTGGAAGCGAACTTCACCCTTCAAAGAATTGTGGAAAGAGAAAGGCCTTGCCCAGCATTGGGACACCTCAATAGTCTAGGAAGAAAAAAAAACATAATTCTTAGGTCGTCGCGCGCATAGACCTAAATCTATATTGATGAAACAAGTCTGAAGTGCCAAAACTTTAAATCGGAACTGAGTAAGTTCTGTTTTGCTGACGCTACTAATATTCCGCAGCACGAGCGCGAAGATTGGAACCGCATTTTGACAAATAAATGTCGTCAACACACAGTTGTGTAGTCACAGAACTTACATATGGCTCACTATACCTAAATATTAGTTTTATGCATTTTTTAAAATGTAATTCTCGTTACAAAACTAAATTTCAAAAATAGAGACAATTTATGCTACGAAACTGGCGCAACTGTCAAGCGGAAGTAATGAACTTCGAGCTTGACAGCTCGTTGTGCAATTAACTAGTAAACTAAAACATGTACTGGCTAATGGCACGCAACTCAAAAAGCTCCTTATCTATACAACTACTCGAACCGATATGGATTCCAATTTTGAGGGAGCTCATGTGATTCCAATATTACCAACATGCAAAGATTGCCAAATGGCATACTAAGAAACATTACTAATACCAATATCGGAATATACAACGCACTGAATATAACTATAGTAAAGGAAGAAATAAGGCTCATAGCTGAACATTACAAGAATATACTTGAGAACCACTGATGATGATAAAGAAGCGTAGGAAGCTGCTGGATAGTAGCTAGATGGGTCGACAATGTCTAGTAAAGAATGTTGCTGGAAAGACCTGGATTGCTATGGCCCAGGATAGAGAAGATTGGCGTAGACAAAAGGAGGCTCATACCCAGTAGTGGGTCACCTGTTGTCCTTCTGTCCTAACACCTGCTCTCGGGATGACCTGATGGCCTGACCTCGCCAACGATGAGGCCATAAAAGTGGCGGAACACTTTTCGGGTACAATTTGAACGGATCATTGGAATATCATCGATACGCCAAGAAGAAGAAGAATAGAAAGCTAATGATGTTGATGATGATCTGAATTCAAGAAAATATAGGAGATAAATAGGAGATAAATAGCTACTAACCCAGCAAAATTACCATAAAATTACCTATTCTTGGTATAAACAGGTAATTTTTTGGTAATTTTGACCAAACTTGTTTGCTTAGAATATCCTAATGTTACAGAATACAGCATCAGATGTTTGTAACTAAAATTAGGGTTGTCCCAAATTTAGATTTTACCCAGAATTGGCGGTGTCTCTAGGCCTATTTTAATACTACAATGTAAACTACTTTCTGTTTCGGCTGCCTGACCCTACTCTCGATTTCGCTGGATTAAAATATTTCGAACTATTTATAGTATTGTTATTCACACTTATTTTTAGATTTAGATTTACGTGACTTTCAACTTTTGTAATCAAAGCAATCGATAATTAAAAAGAAAGAGTTAACAATGAAGAAAGAAAAATGGAAAGCACTACAGAGCCTTGCTCTTAAAAATGGACCCAATTGTATAAAAGTTAACTGACAAAAAAACATTTTCGCTTATCGAAATAAACATAAATCGAATGTAAAATTTTTACTCGATGAGTATATTCAATAATATTACTACCTCGGGAATTCATGTTTACAATTTATTTTTATTCCATTCCTTTCCACGGAATCTAGTTTTCGAATTACCATAGCAATAGCAACTCATCGATGATAAATTGAAATTTTCAACGAGTTCAAAACTGAATTAAGTTAGATAATTTGCCCGGCAATATCGGGCTGTAGCTAACTTTTCGCTTTAATTGGAGAATTTAACAGATAACTGTAATTTAAAATATTACTAAGACTTAACTGATTTTTTAAATTTGATTATTTTTAAATTTTATTATTAACGCCTGGTCCTTGAGAATTTTGGGATTTAAAAAAGGATCCTTTGTTCTACTCTTATATCAAATTTCATGAAAATCGGTCTAGCCGTTCTTGAGGTATAGATGGTGTAACTAAACCGACTTTTTGTAATAAGATATTCAAGATAGATAGATTTTTGAGATACTCGAAAAATAAACAGTGGTCTACGTGCCTGCTACTATCATGAGAAATCCAAAGTTTTTATCTTACCTATACCACATGACTACCTTTGAAATAGCCCATAGCCTATGCTCATTTAGTTCCTCTATCGGTTAAAACATAATAAAGTATTTATGGAAGAGTAAAAAAAACTCATAAACATACAGCAGCCCTCAAAACATTACCCTTTTTGTAAGCAGTGGCGTAAAGCGCATTCAACGGTTACAACTTATAGTACCTTGGTATGGACTTTCAGCTGCTTCATATACCTCGATACGTGGGTTAATAAATTATATGGCCGATTGGCCTATTTTGTTAGAAAATTGAGCCATTAGACACGGTACACTTTGTTTAACCTTTTTTGTATATAATAGTGTCAATAAACAGTAGTGTTTTACCCATGTGGCGACTGAAGTGTATTGTCAGATATTGTCAGAAACCGGAATAATGTTCTATTGGGATCAAAATGACACGGTATATTTCACTGAACATTTTTCATCTTTTAGTAATTGCTAAATTTCGCTGTATCTATTGGGTAATTCTGTTATAAAGAGATGAAATCCCATCCTAGATTCCTGTACTAGTACCTGCTTAAATGTGTATGCTATACATAGCAAGACATAATAAATATATATGTTAAATATATATGTTTTAAATATATGTTCACAAATGCATCATTTTATCTGTGTTAAATAAATTGTTTATTGATTTTTCTTCGAAATTGGAGAAATGCAAGGAATCTAGAAATACCTCTCACATCAATATCAGTTAAGCCGTTCACGACTTGGTGGAATAAAGAAACTTACATACATGAACCCTGAAAATATAACACTCCTATTTTGGTCAGTCGTGTAAACCGCTTTTAAATCCTACTCTACAAAATTAAGCTAAGAACTACGTCAGGTCAACAGGAAATAGCAGAGGACACGGATACCGGAGACACAGGTAATATCCCATGCCAGTTGGCTTTGACCTATTTTTACACAACTACTAAAAAAGGAGTGTTATGTTTTCAGGATTCAGAAATTAATGTGAGTTTCCTTTATTTTCAACATAGTACCTAAAGGCTTGCATTATTGTTTTAGGTATTCTTAGATATATCCCATAATAAAGTTAATTCGAAACCTTAATTTAAACCAAAAAATGTCAAGTCAAAACAAAAAAAACATTAGTCAAAGAGACCGCTCCGGATACGCATACCTGGCGCAAAAGTGCCCATGAAACTTACAGCGTTCCCTCGCTATATAGCAAGGGAAATGCGTAGCACCAGGTATGGCTTGGCCCAGCTCCCGCTCAAAACCTCTGGCCTCTGTACATCATTAAAACTCATTGCAATATCGCGTAACATATTAGTCTCATCTTTTAAAATTTGTTATTACTAAGTCACTGCCTATCTATAAGTTCTAAGTCATTGTGTCAAACTTTCCAATTTATTCGTGTCCTACATACCTACATAAGTTTTACCCAAATCCTTCATATGAGTTACGAGCTGCGCGATTTGATTCAGAGTGCATCCCCCGAAAACTGCGCTCTGGGATCGCTACCGCAAATCCCCATGTACAGACAGCAAAAACTTATATTTATCTACTGAACCCATATTCCTGAAATTTCACATACACATAGCTGGAAGTACTGAGAAGGACATAGGGTACCTTTCATCCCCGAAAAAACCACTGTTCCCGTGGAAAATTCACGCGGGCGAAGCCGCGGGCGAAAGCTAGTGTAGTTATAAAATTAGAGGCACATAACAAGCTTTTGCAAGCAGTTTCGCCCGCGTGATTTTTGTTTTATTATCCCTTTAATTCCAACCCCAAGGGTATTGAAATTAAGTACCCAATTTTTTTTCTTAGTGCTTTTCTTACTTAAGCTGAAAGAATTTCTCTGCAAGATTGCAAGTTTCTACGTTCAGTGGTTTCAGCTCTACGTTGATATACCAATCAGTCTGTAAGAGTGAGAGAGCGTTTAATTAAGTTTGATCTCAAACAGATGTGACAGATACAACAAGGCCTCTTACACTGCCTGCGCCTGATGACAAATGAAAAGATTTAACTACACCCGTAGATAAAGTCAAAGAGTATTTTGTCATAGACGTATAAAAATAATGGTCATTCTTTGAATTTTTTCTAACTTTATGATTTTTGTAATAAACTTATAAACATAGATGAATCGAAGTGGAAGCGAACTTCACCCTTCAAAGAATTGTGGAAAGAGAAAGGCCTTGCCCAGCATTGGGACACCTCAATAGTCTAGGAAGAAAAAAAAACATAATTCTTAGGTCGTCGCGCGCATAGACCTAAATCTATATTGATGAAACAAGTCTGAAGTGCCAAAACTTTAAATCGGAACTGAGTAAGTTCTGTTTTGCTGACGCTACTAATATTCCGCAGCACGAGCGCGAAGATTGGAACCGCATTTTGACAAATAAATGTCGTCAACACACAGTTGTGTAGTCACAGAACTTACATATGGCTCACTATACCTAAATATTAGTTTTATGCATTTTTTAAAATGTAATTCTCGTTACAAAACTAAATTTCAAAAATAGAGACAATTTATGCTACGAAACTGGCGCAACTGTCAAGCGGAAGTAATGAACTTCGAGCTTGACAGCTCGTTGTGCAATTAACTAGTAAACTAAAACATGTACTGGCTAATGGCACGCAACTCAAAAAGCTCCTTATCTATACAACTACTCGAACCGATATGGATTCCAATTTTGAGGGAGCTCATGTGATTCCAATATTACCAACATGCAAAGATTGCCAAATGGCATACTAAGAAACATTACTAATACCAATATCGGAATATACAACGCACTGAATATAACTATAGTAAAGGAAGAAATAAGGCTCATAGCTGAACATTACAAGAATATACTTGAGAACCACTGATGATGATAAAGAAGCGTAGGAAGCTGCTGGATAGTAGCTAGATGGGTCGACAATGTCTAGTAAAGAATGTTGCTGGAAAGACCTGGATTGCTATGGCCCAGGATAGAGAAGATTGGCGTAGACAAAAGGAGGCTCATACCCAGTAGTGGGTCACCTGTTGTCCTTCTGTCCTAACACCTGCTCTCGGGATGACCTGATGGCCTGACCTCGCCAACGATGAGGCCATAAAAGTGGCGGAACACTTTTCGGGTACAATTTGAACGGATCATTGGAATATCATCGATACGCCAAGAAGAAGAAGAATAGAAAGCTAATGATGTTGATGATGATCTGAATTCAAGAAAATATAGGAGATAAATAGGAGATAAATAGCTACTAACCCAGCAAAATTACCATAAAATTACCTATTCTTGGTATAAACAGGTAATTTTTTGGTAATTTTGACCAAACTTGTTTGCTTAGAATATCCTAATGTTACAGAATACAGCATCAGATGTTTGTAACTAAAATTAGGTTGTCCCAAATTTAGATTTTACCCAGAATTGGCGGTGTCTCTAGGCCTATTTTAATACTACAATGTAAACTACTTTCTGTTTCGGCTGCCTGACCCTACTCTCGATTTCGCTGGATTAAAATATTTCGAACTATTTATAGTATTGTTATTCACACTTATTTTTAGATTTAGATTTACGTGACTTTCAACTTTTGTAATCAAAGCAATCGATAATTAAAAGAAAGAGTTAACAATGAAGAAAGAAAAATGGAAAGCACTACAGAGCCTTGCTCTTAAAAATGGACCCAATTGTATAAAAAGTTAACTGACAAAAAAACATTTTCGCTTATCGAAATAAACATAAATCGAATGTAAAATTTTTACTCGATGAGTATATTCAATAATATTACTACCTCGGGAATTCATATTTACAATTTATTTTTATTCCATTCCTTTCCACGGAATCTAGTTTTCGAATTACCATAGCAATAGCAACTCATCGATGATAAATTGAAATTTTCAACGAGTTCAAAACTGAATTAAGTTAGATAATTTGCCCGGCAATATCGGGCTGTAGCTAACTTTTTCGCTTTAATTGGAGAATTTAACAGATAACTGTAATTTAAAAATATTACTAAGACTTAACTGATTTTTTAAATTTGATTATTTTTAAATTTTATTATTAACGCCTGGTCCTTGAGAATTTTGGGATTTAAAAAAGGATCCTTTGTTCTACTCTTATATCAAATTTCATGAAAATCGGTCTAGCCGTTCTTGAGGTATAGATGGTGTAACTAAACCGACTTTTTGTAATAAGATATTCAAGATAGATAGATTTTTGAGATACTCGAAAAATAAACAGTGGTCTACGTGCCTGCTACTATCATGAGAAATCCAAAGTTTTTATCTTACCTATACCACATGACTACCTTTGAAATAGCCCATAGCCTATGCTCATTTAGTTCCTCTATCGGTTAAAACATAATAAAGTATTTATGGAAGAGTAAAAAACTCATAAACATACAGCAGCCCTCAAAACATTACCCTTTTGTAAGCAGTGGCGTAAAGCGCATTCAACGGTTACAACTTATAGTACCTTGGTATGGACTTTCAGCTGCTTCATATACCTCGATACGTGGGTTAATAAATTATATGGCCGATTGGCCTATTTTGTTAGAAAATTGAGCCATTAGACACGGTACACTTTGTTTAACCTTTTTTGTATATAATAGTGTCAATAAACAGTAGTGTTTTACCCATGTGGCGACTGAAGTGTATTGTCAGATATTGTCAGAAACCGGAATAATGTTCTATTGGGATCAAAATGACACGGTATATTTCACTGAACATTTTTCATCTTTTAGTAATTGCTAAATTTCGCTGTATCTATTGGGTAATTCTGTTATAAAGAGATGAAATCCCATCCTAGATTCCTGTACTAGTACCTGCTTAAATGTGTATGCTATACATAGCAAGACATAATAAATATATATGTTAAATATATATGTTTTAAATATATGTTCACAAATGCATCATTTTATCTGTGTTAAATAAATTGTTTATTGATTTTTCTTGGTATGGAATTTGGTCTTAAAATTCATCTAAAACAAAAAATTATATTATTAATATTAAATGTGTATGTGTTAGTGGCCAGTTAGTTACTTATTATGAAAAATAAAGATAACGACAAAGTTATTATAAATAAAAAAAAACGAAAGCAAATGCCGATAACGATACATTTCAATGTTATTTTCCAACGCAATATTTTTTTCAATCAGAAAAAAGCAATCGAGTTCTGAACATTAATTAACATGTCGAACATGAATGCGCGTACAAGAGCGACAACCGAACAATACAATAGAGGGTCGGTCGAGGGAATGTGGGCCATTCAAATGATACTCATTAACAATCCCAGTTACTAGCTTTTGGCCGCGGCTTCGCCTGCGTGAAAATCCGTAGATCAATCTACGGATTTCTGAGCAAAGCCTTACGGATATTTTAAATTGAGTAGAAGCCTTTACATGTGCCTAGTGATGTGCTATTACCGAAATTTTCAGAGAAACAGCGCAAAGTTTCTTGGAAATTTCGCGGAAATATTCTCGAGGACGGAAAATTTTCCTAAAAACCCAAGAAATTTCTGAGAATTTTCGGAAATTCGCCACAGGCGAGCGCCCTACCACTCGGCCACCACCGCTTTACTTCACCAGGAACTAAATTACTTATAATGAGTTCAGACATCTTCCGCAGTCAAGGCGCGGTCTCCAATAAAGCGGAGAGGAGACGTATTTCAATCACCAATAGGATCTCATTAACGAAATTCCAATTTTGAATTACGAAATTCTATTGGTTGTCAAAACACACATCCTCTATACTTAATATCCTCTTCTGACCACTTTGGTGAAGATCGGCCTATAACAAGCGTTTTAAGGAATATATACTAGATGACATACTCGTAGTTAATATATTTTGGACTCTAATTTATTGTCCTTGTGTAAGGATTGTGTTTTTTTCAACATCTCCGATAAGATTTTTTCCTAGAATTAAATACCTAATTATTAATTGTTTCAATTGATATAATTGTTACAATTAAGAATTATTTATTTTACTATTTAATTAAAATATAAGTATAAAAAAGTTAGTGATATACCGTCAAGCATTTTAATACCTATTGTTTATCTTTAAACAGGCAGCCGTTGGATGAAATATAGCAAATATAAATAACGAACTTGTAGTACACAAAAAAATATGACCATAAATTTCAGGTACCGACAGCAAAGCAATCGCGAAGGTAACATAAATATCACCCTACGATAACAACCCGATATGCGAACAGAACGGCTTTTGTCACAACTATCTCGGGATTTAAACAGTTGGCTCCCGCAACCTTACGTAAGCTCGTACCGTCTTATCTTAACTGCTTTTATCTACATACTTACACACCCATCGCGAATCTCCAGTAAAAAAATAAAAATAAAGCTATTAACAGTGGAACCGTTACCTTAATTTAATCACCGTTATTTAAATAAATAACACGTTATTATTGCTCACGTTCCTTTCAATTCCTTTTTTGAATGCACTCGATTTGACAGATAGAAAGTTCGAGATTGGAAAAGCGCGGAAGCGGGAAAATTGACAGGTCGTGCGTTTATTTTTTATTTCAACGGTTATTTGTTTCCAGCCAGGGCTGTCGTGTTTTGTTTTGTTTGCAATGTTTACGATGAAGAAGAGAAGGCGTGCAGCCCGGCTGGCGACTGCCGGCGAAGTGGAGGGCCATGCTTAGGGCTGCGCGCGCAATACTAGGGTTGAACCTGCGTCGATTTTATTACGTAGGTGTAAGGTCTGAATGACGATCAAGCATTTGTGGTTTTGGAAATGTTGATTCTAATTAATAGGTAATAGGCAGTGGACGCGGCGAGGCGGTGACTGATGCGATTTGAGGGCAGCCGACTCCATAATTGCTTTTGGGAGAATTATGTTCATTGATCAAATATTGTAATTTAGACTAAGTTTATTAAGTGGTAAATTTAAAGCTCTTGCTGAGTAAAACTGTCTTATTTTAAGGGACATAGTTGACTGATTTTTTTTCAGTTTTCGCCATCTCTGTTACTCCAACTATATTAATTCGAATGTTTAAACATACTACGGCTTGAATAATGCTAATTAAAAGAAGGTGCTTATTTTATTTAAAAAAAAATATCAGTAAATTTTACTTAGTTTACTATAAATTTTTGCATTTAATTATCCGGGCAATATCAGAATCCCTTTCAGTAACTAGTGACGTAATTTACTTGTCCTGAATATAAATGCCCAAGCAACACCTAAATGAGGTCCCCATTCGTCTCAAAGAGACCCGTCAGAATAGAAAATGATAATTTAGGAAAGCCCCTCCAGCCCACAGGATTTCCCCGAACTCGGGGACATTCCGTCTCATTCATATTATAATAAGTTTCAAACACAAAAGAATTACCATTCAATTGACTGACTATACGGGAATGATAAATTTTTCATGAGAAATCCGTAATTGTTGTCACCCAGGTTTTGTTATTTCTGGAATCTCTCTCAGCCGAAAGACGTCCACTGCTGGACAAAGGCCTCTCCCAAGAATTTCCACAACGACCGGTCCTGCGCTGCCCATATCCATGCGCATACCGCGACCTTCACCAGGTCGTCGGTCCACCGAGTGGGATGCCTGCCAATACTACGTTTTCCGGTTCGTGGTCGCCACTCGAGAACTTTTCTGCCCCAACGGCTATCTGTTCTACGAGCTATGTGCCCCGCCCACTGCCACTTAAGTTTCGCGATTTTGCGGGCTATGTCGGTTACTTTAGTTCTCCTATGGATCTCCTCATTTCTGATTCGATCACGCAGGGAAACTCCGAGCATAGCGCGCTCCATTGCCCTTTGGGTGACCTTGAGCTTTCTTATGAGGCCCATAGTAAGCGACCACGTCTCTGTTCCGTATTTCTGGAATATGACTCTCTTATGACTAGTACTACTAGTGGTTCTGTGAGAACAGTAGACCTCGCGAGCCCTTCCACGAAATAACCGATATTTTACCGTGTCCCTGGCTTAGAAGAGTTTTGAAACCAACCTACCAATGCTGGAAAGAAAGTAAAAAGTTCTTGTGGTTGGTCAATACCACAAAAAAATTGACTGAGACCTGCCTTTTCCGCCTCGAAATAATATAAATAATATTAATAAATATATACGGACAAATCACACAGATTGAGTAAGTTCAAGACTTTACGGGATGCTAATTTAACAATACTATATTTTATAACAAATACATTTATGTATAGATAAATATCCAAAACCAACGTCAATCTGAAAAAGATTATTTTCCATCTTGACCCGACCGGGGATCGAACCCGGGATCTCTGGTGTGGCCGTCTGGCGTGATGACCGTTAGGCCACGGAGGTCGTCAGTCGTCAGAAATGCATGGTTTGACCTATTGGTTATAGGTATGTATATTTATGTAATTTGCGCAACAAAATTAAAGTTCAAAAAAGAAATTTCAATTTGAAATCGAATCTATTATATACATATACGTATATATTACTTTTTTTAATAGGATTCTAATCATACAATGAAGTTTTTTGATATCAGATTTATTTCAAGTGTTCTAGATAATTCCACCAAGCAAAGCAATCCACAATACAATACCATTAACCAAATAAATACATGAGTTTTTTTTTTCAGTTTGCGTGTACCACCCTAGATCTCATCTATGCTTCTCATCAGGCACGAAAGAGGTCAAACGCACTCAGTTTAAAAAAAAATACACGCAATTCAAACAATCTCATTTGAATCAATAAATCAAGTCACTCTTAAATGAATTTGCGAGTATTAAAAGCTTTGCTGCGCCATCTATTGATTTTTTTGTGAACTATCGTATAAGAATTTAATATATGGATTTATAGCGGTTTTATTAAATTTCACTATGTTGTTCATACAAAAAAGTTGCGTCTTAATAAGGATAACAAAAATGTCTAATGACATTTTAGAATTTTTTTTTAAATAGCTGAGATATAAGGTTTTTTTTATATATTATCGCCATTTTATAAAATTTCGAAAAACTGGCTCGACTAAAAAATTCTATAAAATTAACGAACCTGCTCACAAAATTTCATAAGAATTGGTTCAGAAATGCGACCTGTAGGCGATAACATCCGGACAGACAAAAGAATTTTCGGCTAGTGGAAACTGAGACGCTTCGCTCGCTGCGCTCGCTCGGTCGATTATGGCTATAACTTTGCGTTAAGTCCGCCTTATATACCAGATTGTATTTTAGTTTAACAAAGTTGTAAATAAGTGAATTTAAATGAAGTGGTTGTAGCCGAGTGGTAGGACGCCCGCCTGTGGCTGTCTCAGGTTCGAATCTGGCCCGTGCCATTC
The DNA here is from genome assembly GCA_018467065.1 of Ephestia elutella. NCBI lineage: Eukaryota > Metazoa > Arthropoda > Insecta > Lepidoptera > Pyralidae > Ephestia > Ephestia elutella. The sequence continues at coordinate 3,940,424 of CM031571.1, forward strand.
AAGTAACTAAGTTTTTATCGACCACCACTTGCCTCCGATGTAGGCATCGGAGGCAAGTGGTGGTCGATAAAAACAGAATGCAGGTTTCCTCTCGATGTTTTAGCTATAAAACATCAGAGGAAACCTGCACTCTGGTTGATGATTATCAACTAGTGTGTGAAATGGTCAAGGCAATGGCAAACCACTCCATTATAAATGCCATGCCATATAATGACCACGACCCTCATTCATGAGGAATACGACTAAAGAGAGTGAAAAATAAATCGTTTCTAAGGCCGAGATCCACTTTGGAGTCGCTAAACCAGCAGAGTAAGTAAATAAATAAATATAGATGTAAAGTAAATAATAATAAGGCTTTTTGTGTTCCAAACTGTAGTAACCTAAACTCCAGTATTCTAAATTTCAGCCATTTGGTTATCCCGTGTCCCACGGGAATATATTAGGTACTCGTAGTACAGTCGCGGTGTTCAAATGAAAGTGATATTTCATTCAATAAACGATCTTCGTCTGCTCGTTATCTACAAATTCCCGTATACCACCACTCTTATCCCGTGTCTCTCTTTGTCCTATCCCGTGTCCTGTCTATTTACCCGTCAGTAGAAAATGTTCATCAGGTTGAACGACTTTTGCTAAGGCCCCATCTCCATTTATTTTATAGAATAGCTGGTCTCTTGGAGTTCTTCATCAGATATTCCATAATCTTCAATTTTTATACGTCAGCAGAAAATGCTCATCAGGTTGAACGACTTTTGCTAAGGCGACATTTCCACATATGTAATAGTGTAACTGGTCTCTTGGAATTCTTCATCAAATGATCCTGATATTCGATTTTTATACGTCGTCAATAGAAAATGCTCGTCAGATTGATAAACTTTTGCAAACGGACCATTTCCATATTTCTTATAGTTTAGCTGTTCTGTTAAGGTTCTCCATCAGATGTTCCAATTTTTTAAATCAATTATAGCCTATATGTTGCCCAGACTTAATAGCTATACAACAAAAAAAGTTTCATTCAAATCCGTCCAGTAGTTTTTGCGTGAAAGGCGTGCAGACAGACAAGAAATTCCAAAAAATGTTTTTAGCTTTCTATTATTCTTTTTAAGTGTCCCTCTATCCATTTCAGTCAAAAATACTAAATGTACAGACAAAATATTTTTACTGTTTTATTATATGTATAGACGATATGGATATTGGTCTGACAATAAATTCGTTTTAGAAGCTTTGTCGTCTATCAAATGCCCTTAACCGAAGATTTCTAAGCATTTAAGATTCCACTTAAGCCACAGATGGGTCGCGAATATGACCCTGACCCGAATTGAGATTATAATGAAGAGCGACGTAACAGGGTCAATATACAGAGTACAAAAAAATCTGTTATTTTATAATATTTAATTATATAACAGTTAAATTTAAACCTAAATAAATGTATTTCCTTTGTTATCATTGCTTTTTATGAAAATTCAAAAAAAAAATCCATTTTTTTCTGTATAAATATATAAATTTTACAAAATGTAGGCTTTGGTCATACTCCGTGAACTGTTATGAATGCACCTTTTATCAGAAAAGTGCAGTTAAAAAATAATTTAAAGTAGTTAATTAAAATGTCACCATATATATTGTTTTCACATATACTAAGGAATTTAAAAAACACAAAAGAATATTTTTCCTATTAATAAATTAGCATTTGTACGTGTTTTACGGCTGTTATCAAAATTATCGTCAATTCAGTGAACTACTTTTTTCGCCGGAAATAAAATAATAACTACCAAATTATTGATCCTATAATGTGGCAACACTGTTTTTTACTGTCACGACAGCTGTCTTCGTTCTTTGACAAAGAGGTTTATTTCTGCGAGGTTTTATTGAAAAAATATAAGAAATATCCGATTTCAGTTAAGTTTGTGTCGTCAATTCGGTTAAGGAAGTTTTTCGTAAGTAATCACTTATTTAGTTTGCCACCATAAGTCATATTTCAGGCTATAAGGACTAATTTTGGTTGCGGTTGTAAATTTTGAGGTTACTTGTAAAACAACGATTTGGCATGACTTTTAAAACGATTTGTCAATCCCGTGAACATCAATTCTGTGAACTCGATGTAAAGTCGATGTTCACATAAATGACAGGTATCACGGAAATGATGACACATTTGTAAAAAATATGTTTGGGACTTAAAACGCTCTTACAATAGCTTAATATTTAAGCCTAATAAATATTAGCTTTTAAAATCTAAAGAAATAACTTAATATTTATTGAAAACCAAGCATGTTCACAGAGTTGACGGGTTTCACAGAAATGACGTTTTACATGTCTCTTTTTTTAACACTACTAATGCTTTTCCTGACAAGTTTTTAACACTGGCTTTTGTGGTAATGGGCATGTTCTTGTTTTGGATCAGGTAGATACGAAATGGCAAAAACACGTAAAAAGATGTCAGATGAAGAAAAAAAATCTAGGAGAAGAGAACAAATAATACAAAGCTTTTGTATGCGTCGAAAACGAGAGAAGCTCAAACAAGATCCTGTAGCTCAAGAAAAAGTGAGAAGAAAAAGATAGGGAGCGATATCACAAAAAGAAAGAAATGGGATTAGTTAAAACTATTAAGGATCAAACACCTCGAGTTCAAAGAAAAATACGAAAATATTGGAAGGAAAATTCTAAGAAATATAGGACAAAAAAAGCAATGCTTAAAAGAGCAGAAGAAATTCTCACAGAAGATACACTACCAACAAGTCCTACATCGTCACAAATGGGGAGTAGAAGAAGCTTAGCCACTAGAAATAAATAAAACAAAATTCTTAAGGATAAAATTCAACAGCTTGAAAATATTGTTTCTAAATATAGAATGATATTCAGCAGACTTAAGCAACAAAAACCAGAAAAGAGTATAAAAATGAAAGAATTAAATCGTAAACGATTTGCTGAAGCAAAAGCAGCCATAAAAGATTTTCTAGAGGAAGATGAAAACAGTAGACTGACGTCTGGGAAAAAGGAAACTATAACACGGAAGAAACAAAAGAAACAAATTCGTTTATTGAATGACACAATGCTTAATCTCTTAAAACAGTTTATTGAAAAGACGAAAATGAAGCCAAACACTCTTTTAACCAGGCGACTTTCTTGTCTGGAATGTCCATCAAATATCATCTGCATTCATTTTGGATTGGGACGTGTTGTTATTAATTGTCCTAATCCAGATACGCACTCTTAATTTAAGTGACGCAGAGAATGAACCTTTACCGACTTGCTCTAAATTAAGAGTTGAGGATATTTATTCTGATAGTTCAGACGAAATTATTAAAATTAGGCATCTAAGGCAAAATAGGGTAAATATCCAAGAGCAAAGAGGTTTTTCAAGGCAGGTTCATAATTTTTGGTCGTCTGATGCTGACTCAGATTAATCTATGTCATTCCCGTGAATAATAACTTTGTCATTTCCGTGAACAATAACGTTTGATTTTTTTTAGGTTTTTCTAGTTAGATTTTTGTTTGTTTTATTATCCTGGTGTAATTGTTACCAGTAGATTTTTTAAATTACACATGTTAAACTTAAAATTCTATGTTACTTATTCATTTAATAATGGCTTGGATCATTTCAGTGAACACAAGCGCCAATTCTGTGAACAGTACAATTTTAGTTTTTGATATTTTGTTTCTAATTGTCATTAAAATTTTGTTTTATGTCGTTCAAATTGTTTTGTTTTATGTTTTGCATTAAATAAATCTTAAAAACCTGTGAAAACTCATCTTTTATTTTTTTTATTTAAAAATCCCGTGTTCGTATATTGACCCAACAACGACATTGGTTTGTGTTAATCTTGCATTAATTCAGACAAGCTATGATAAATTTAGGCCAACGAGTTAAATTTTAGTATTTATTTTTTCCCTAACTCCCGTCCCTAACTCGCGATTTACGCCAATTCAATACTGACCGTATTGAAGAGGCGATTAAGCGAAATAAGGGCTCAAAAGTGTTTGCAAGGGATCTGTCTGTTGGTCAAAGCCAACTGACCAAGCTGAAGACTGAGGATGGCAGAATCATTTCGTCGAAGCCAGAGCTGTTGGCAGAGGTTGAGAAGTTCTACGGGCAATTATACACCAGCGTACGCGCACCTGTCAGTAATCTGGCCAAAGATCCAAGAGCCAGATTGACCCGACACTACACCGAAGATATCCCGGACGTCAGCCTATACGAGATTAGAATGGCTCTCAAACAGTTAAAAAACAATAAGGCACCGGGTGATGATGGAATCACGGCTGAGCTTCTGAAAGCAGGTGGAACACCGGTATTAAAAGCTCTTCAGAAGCTATTCGATTCCGTCATACTCGAGGGACAAACGCCTACGGCATGGCACAGAAGTGTGGTGGTACTTTTCTTCAAAAAAGGCGACAAAACCTTATTGAAGAATTATAGGCCTATCTCACTTCTGAGCCATGTCTACAAACTGTTTTCGAGAGTCATTACGAATCGTCTCGCTCGCAGGTTCGACGACTTCCAGCCTCCCGAACAAGCCGGTTTCCGAAAAGGCTTTAGTACCGTAGACCACTTACATACGCTGCGGCAGATTATACAGAAGACTGAGGAGTATAATCAGCCATTATGCTTGGCGTTTGTGGACTACGAGAAAGCCTTCGATTCGATCGAGACCTGGGCTGTGCTACAGTCTCTCCAACGGTGCCAAATTGACTATCGATATATCGAAGCGTTGAAGTGTTTGTACGAAAACGCCACCATGTCGGTTCGTCTCCAGGATCAAGGCTCGAAACCTATCCAGTTGAAGCGAGGGGTGAGACAGGGAGACGTTATATCTCCGAAACTGTTCACCGCCGCCCTGGAAGATGTCTTCAAGCTTCTGGACTGGAGCGGACTCGGTATCAATATCAACGGCGAGTACCTCACTCACCTTCGATTCGCTGACGATATCGTAGTCATGGCTGAGACCTTGGAAGACCTAGGCACAATGCTCGATGGCCTCTGTAGAGCCTCTCAACAAGTGGGTCTAAAAATGAACATGGACAAGACGAAAATCATGTCTAATATCCGTGTCGCACCCACTCCTCTAAAGGTTGGAGACTCTACACTCGAAGTTGTTGACAATTATGTATACCTGGGACAAACAGTTCAGTTAGGTAAGTCCAACTTCGAGAAAGAGGTCAACCGTCGAATCCAACTCGGCTGGGCAGCGTTCGGGAAGCTTCGCGATATCTTCTCGTCCAAAATACCGCAGTGTCTCAAGACTAAGGTCTTTGACCAGTGTGTGTTGCCAGTAATGACATACGGAACAGAGACGTGGTCGCTTACTATGGGCCTCATAAGAAGGCTCAAGGTCACCCAAAGGGCGATGGAGCGCGCTATGCTCGGAGTTTCCCTGCGTGATCGAATCAGAAATGAGGAGATCCGTAGGAGAACTAAAGTAACCGACATAGCCCGCAGAGTCGCCAAACTTAAGTGGCAGTGGGCGGGGCACATAGCTCGCAGAACAGATAGCCGTTGGGGCAGAAAAGTTCTCGAGTGGCGACCACGAACCGGAAAACGTAGTGTTGGCAGGCCTCCCACTCGGTGGACCGACGACCTGGTGAAGGTCGCGGGTTGCGCATGGATGCGGGCAGCGCAGGACCGGTCGTTGTGGAAATCCTTGGGGGAGGCCTTTGTCCAGCAGTGGACGTCTTTTGGCTGAGAGAAGAAGAAGAGAAGAAGATTTATTTTTTACTTGGTTTTTAAAACGATGGTGGCACGAAGTAGGTAATGAGAGAAGGTGCGCATAGACATTTTACATATGAAAGACAGTGTCCGCATTGGGAGGAGAGCGGGGGACGTATACTTACCGTAGACAGAAATTAAAAAATGAACTCTTATTGGATAGACGTACGACTTATTTTATCTTATTTTAACAAACTGTAAAGCCACCTATTGGCCAGTAGCAGAATTATTTTTGCAAACTGTTTTACCAATTCTCTTGAGTTCTGCTATTACTCACTAGATGGCTGTACTGACAGGCGCGTATCCACCGCTGTGGGAATAATTTTACAAATTAAAAAATACTTGCGAGTGAAAATATATACTTTTATCGCGTGATTCCTTGTTGTGTGTGTTCCTTTTACACCCCACAATACAGCACTTCATTATTAATCAGCACAATCTAAAATTTCGCGTAACTTCGATACATCTGCGGCACGTGTTGACACTGTGAAGTGAACTCCGCGAATGCGACAACAGTGACGTCTGGTGGCAAATAGTAAGAAGCCTCAAGTTGGTCGACTGGGGGTCTACTAGCTTATGAACAGCTCTTCTTTATATGTGCTCTGTGCACCCGCCTGAGGTCGGATAGGACCCGGGTTCAAATCCTACATGTGTCACATGAGTTTGAAGACTAATCTGTCTCATGTATGGTAGTTTTCTCATAGACCACCACCTGCTTCCGGTGAAGGAAAACATCGTGAGGAAACCTGTACATTGGTTGATTTAAACAGTCACTTTACTAGTGTGTATATGGCTACTGCTGTAGTCGTAAAAGTCATGTCAGATGCCTTTAGGCGACTTGAATAAAATCTGACACCAGTGTTAGTAATAACACACTCGATAAGAAGAAGACTTGCCTTTTACCCGCGGCTTCGCCCGCGTGAATTTCCCACGGGAACAGTGCTTTTTCTCGGAATGAAAGGTTCTCAGTACTTCTAACTATGTGTATGCAAAGATTCAGGAAGATTGGTTCGGTAGATAAAGAGTGAAGAGGTAACAAATAAACAAAAAAAACTCACAGATTTTAGACTAACCGCGGGGCTTAGCCCATTTTTTTCTGTCTTTCTGTCTGTCAGTAGTTTGTATCATCATATCACGCAAAAATTACGGGATGAAATTTAATGCAGTTTTCATAGTTGTTGTTGAAGGTTTAACTTAAATTCTGGCAAAGGTTTATTATGAGATATTAACATTTGCAAATTTCGCGCGGGCGAAGTCGCAGGCAATAGCTCGTTTATCTAAAACCAAAAATCGTGATGATTTTTCGAATGCAGTTCCGTAAAATGTAACACTCGATCGTAGCATCTTGCATTTATTTGTACTCGTAGCTTTTCTACGCCATTACTGCTACGATATTTCGTAGCATAGCTACGACATTCCGTAGCAGTGTTACGATGATTTGGGAGTAGATCGAGTCAGTTTGAATTTTATGCTATATTTTTCTTTCTTTACTCGATAACAACATGACAGAGTTTTTAATTTAATTGTATATTTATTTCAAGTTTTATTTAAAGCATGATTTAAATTAAACTTTTGAAAATCCCCGTAAGGTAAAACGTGATACTAATTTGTATTTTTTATTTCACCTGACCATCCTCTCCGACATTGACCACCTTCAGGAACCCAGGGTGTGATGCGTAGTGCCCATTTATCAATTTGTGCCCAGTTAGGTGTGGAATTCTCTCTGCTGTTTCCCGACAAATAATTTATAGGTTTTCAAGGCAAGAGTGAATAGGCATTTTTTTAATTTTGCGTATACCTAGATTACATCTTACCATCAGGCAAGATAGAGGTCAAACGCACTCATTTTTTTTAATTAAAAAAAAGTTATTGTATATTATATTTTTTTATTGTTATGCGAACGACCTCATAGCCTTATCCTTTATCCTCCAAGTCACAATTCCAGTTTAAATCAATACGCAAGTCGATTGTACCCAACTGTTCACAAATAAAGTTGTTACGATGTTGATATCTCGGTAACGTTTGACCTTTCACTCGCCTGCAATGATAAATTGGATAAGCTTTTAGGCAACGACTAGTATGATTGAATACTGGATGTGATTTTCATTTGAAGGTTTTGAATAAATCACAAAACATAAATTAACACGTTCCCTATATTGATAAGATGAAAATAAAATTCATAAATAAGTTTAGTTATTTGAATAACGGTTCATCTGATATTATCATATTTTTTTATTATACAATAGACATTTTTAAATAATTTTTAAATAAAAAATACTTAATAACATATATAAGCGGAAAACTAACAAGAAAATTAATTAATTAACTTTGAATTAAACTATTTTTTGTAAAATATAGAGGTAGAGCTTAAATCGCTGCCGTCTAGGCACTAGGCAAGGAATACAGACAGCAGTTCAATAAAGTTAAAACAGATTTTTGTCTAGTCATACTCTTTCTACTCTTGTTTTATCTTCTACTAGCTTTTGCCCGCGGCTTCGCCCGCGTGAATTTCCCACGGGAACAGTGCTTTTTCCCGGGATAAAAAGTAGCCTATGTGTTATTCCAGGTCATTATCTACCTCTGTACCAAATTTCATCGAAATCCGTCCAGTAGATTTTGCGTGATTGAGTAACAAACATCCTCACAAACTCACAAATTCACAAACTCACAAACTCACATCCAAACTTTCGCATTTATAATATTAGTATGGATTTCTCCCTTTCTGCCACAGTGTACGATAACGCAGTTTACTGCAATCTACTCATCAACCTCTAAATATAATCATGCCTTAGTCTAAGACAAAATATTAAATAAAATATAAAAATACATACAATAATACAAATCATGACTTATTCAGTCTAGCAAGCGAGTAAAAATAAGATCGTTGCGTTTCACTAAATGATATTGTTATGAAAGCTCTCTACGAAGAATTTGCGAAATAAAAATGTTGTAGTAACACACTGGGGACTTTAATTTTGTCAATCGGTGGCACTTTTTCTTTCTCACTTGTTTTGTTCACCCGGCGTCCTACGTTAGCGGCAGAACGCTTCAAATACGACAATCAGCGCAACGCCGCGCTATGCGTAAATGTCAAATGTATGGACGTATACTTGTGGCCTATTTTGACGGCGTTGTCGCGTTAAGCACGGTATAGCACCGCGGCGCATTTGTCGCATTTGAAGTCCACGCAGGACAGTCACGGTAAAATACGAGCCGTAATTTATTCACGTTTCAGTAATGTTAAACTGTCTTGTCTAATGGAAAACATTTAAAAAAAGCAAAGTTAACAAGTTATTTTTAATGACATTAATTAAATTAATATAACGGTCCCTCGTAAAAGATTTTCATTTGGTTTGACCTTGACCCTTGGCCAAAAATAAAGGTGCAATGACAATAGTGCATTGAACTCCAAAACTTTTTTTTTCAGGTTGAATGCTAATGCGAATCAGGTTAAGCCCTAGCCAGCAAAATGCCCCGCCCCGTATACCTTATTTAAGTGCTACTGTTTAAAAAAACCGGCCAAATGCGAGTCAAGCTCGCGCACCGAGGGTACCGTACACAAAAAGCATGTCACATTATAGCTGTAACTAAATGACCAATTAGTTCCAAAAACAAACTTAACTTTGCAGTTAGATCCCTAGGATTCATACTGCATCGAGCGCAAAACTAAGTTTGTAACACTTTTTTAGACTTCAAAAAACATATTTACAACTTTCAGATTTGTATAAGTACTGTTAGACCTTGCTTTTTGCCAAATTTCATAATTTGAGGTCAACGGCAAGTACCCCATTGGTTTAATTGCTGTCCAAAATCGCAAAATCGTTCCTGAGAAAAAAGTTTTTACAGATAGACGGACAGACGGACAACAAAGTGATCTCATAAGGGTTCCATTTTTGCCTTTAGAGGTACGGAACCCTAAAAACGAGTGTGTTGAAGTAGTACATAATTAAGTATGTAATATATAAGTTTCTTTATTCCATCACAACTCTTAAATGTATTTTAGGACAGTAGGATTGAAATCCAAATCGGGTTTAATTCTTTAAAAGAGTTTTATTGTTTTAATGGCTAATATGACTTAGCCTTTTTAGCTAATCAGAGTCGTATCTGACGCAACGCATATCCCTCGCGATACAGCGGGGGAATGCAGCAAGCGTTATGGGCACCTTTGCGTCAGGTACGATTCGGGGTGGCCTTTTTGACTAAGTTTTTATGACTGTAATAATTTGACTGTGTATTTTATGATTAATAATTGATGCTTCAAAATATAAAAAATGTGGATAACTTTAGCTAATAAGTTAATGACTTTCGTTTTATATTCTGCTTTTATCTGTGAGGACCTTTAAGTGGCTCCTTTGCTTACTATTATATTTATACATTAGATAAACTAAAATAGCCATATTTATTGACTATCCTAGCAAGGTTATACCTACCTTCGGCAGAGTTGTGCTTAAGTAGTGGGGGTAAAGGGGTAATAATGTAGTAATAGGCCATTTTTGCGGTTTAACACCTCACTGGACAGTAAACTGCTATAGCAGTTACAACAACAAACTTCTTTTGTGTCTCGTTTACTGTCCCGTAAAGTGTGTATCTTGTTAATGACTCACAATGTCGAAACCATAGGATCCCATTAGCTGTCCAATCGTTAGTCGAATTTTTTCTACATAATATATTAGTTGATATAGGTACGAGTATTTTTTAAAGGTTTCCAATACCAGTTCAGATCGTATTTTGTGTTTTAAGAAATTGTCACGGAATATATCATAATGTTTGGGAGCCAATTAGCGTTAAAGTAGAATAAAATTTTATTTAAAAAATAACATACTTGTTATTAAGGTCGTAATACAAAAATTTAATATATTTTTTTTTTTAGATTACGATCATGGATTTTTTTCTTCATTGAAATGTAGGTAATAACTTTTAAAGAATGATCATCCGATAAGAAATACATCGATTCTCTCTCGGTAGCAGAAATATACTCGTATCTTAATGATATTAAAATATTAACTGCCATTAGAATACGTCTGCAAAGTAATTTAGAAATGGAACTTTCCGTATCGCGCAATAAAAGAAAAACGCGAGCGATATTTATACTGACACTAATCTTTTTATATCTTTTTCATTAATTTTATGATAAAACGCGCAATATTTTAGGTAATGATTACATTTTTAATGAATTAATGTACTTACCGATGTCTAAAATGAGATCTTGATGAAATATGACGTTAGATAGTCATGGATGAAGATACTTACCTGCAATGATATAAAAAACATATAAACATTTTGGTATTAATTATGGTACAAGCAAGACCTATTTAAGATATATCCACAAAAAACAACCAAATGAAAAGAAAATATATAATTTATTTTGTCTATATGTATGCCTATAACTCGTTCATATCATCGTATCTACAAAAAATTGTTAAATTGTTTTGCCTAAATCATTAGTGAAATCTTAATTCAATACACATCCAAAACAGCTGAACATTTATACCGACAAAAGTAGGTTAAACGCTAGAAAATTAAATTAAAAACATAAAAAAATTAAATATGTATCCAAATAAATGTAAGAATATGTGTATAAACATTTTAATTGCACGCGCACGTCAGAATTATGAGATACAAAATAGTAGTAGGTATTAGATCTTGAAGTTTTTTTTAATTTTCATTTACCGAATTTTCAAAAGATCCAAACCTTATTTATGTATAAAAGAAATTTTCTATGAGAGACAATGAACCTACTACCGCCCTCTATGAAAGAGTGTTAAAACCTGTTTCATGCCGCTTCTGCTGGCCAACCCGGAACGTTGCAACAGGAAGTACAAGCTGTTAGTGCAACGGCTTACTAACAGATGGCGTTGATTGCTTTGGAAAGTTTTGATGGAAACGCAATATAAATTTATAACTTTTAATCTATTAGTACATCGCTTACCACTAATTATATTCAGAGGATGAAGTTTCGTAAAATTACAACACTTGACCGTAGAATCTTGCATTTATTTGTAGCTTGGCTACGCCGTGATTGCTACAATATTTCGTAGCATTGCTACGACATCTCGTAGCAGTGCTACGATCATAAAAATATTTTAAATAAATGTACTGCTAGGCAAAAGTCTATTGGGACATGTTATAGTAACTTAAAAAGTCTTATAAAAAATATATCTGCTTCCTGAGATTACACAGGGTACATTTTATCCCAAAAATCACACCTGTCCCATCGTGGGACTGGGTCAATGGGACAGGTTTCCATGGGTGCGAAGCCCCAAGGCGAAGCTCGTATTTTAAACTAAATACAATAAATTTAATTGTATACCTCTATAAGAGTTAATTCACTAAGTCTAATTAATGATGAGCTGACCTTTTTACCCCAAGGTACAAATAACGAGAGTACAGATAGAGCACACGGGTTATTCCCAAAGTACTCCATTTTTTTTTTCTAAAAAAATAAGAATCTCATACATGTGTTCCCAAGTTACTTGACGATTACTGCTGCTTACCTAACTTCTAATATTATACATGCGAAAGTAAGTTTTTTTGGTAAACAGATATTGCCACTTACAAATCCAAAATTAATGTTTTTGTAAAGATAGTTAAATCATACTTTATTTTATGGATATAGCCTGAAGTTATTTAATTGGATAACTCGTGATTGTTATCATAAAAGCTGTTGCGATGAGCTAATAGAAAAGTTGTAAGACTTTCAATATAGTTGAAGACAATAGTTGGCGAACAATAGCTCTTATGGTACCTAATTATAAATATACGAGGTAATCCGAGGTATATTTATAATAGGTACCATACCTCCATTATAAAAAGCATACTAACTACCACTACCTCTCCATATATCGAAAGAAAAGAAAAAAAATACTCTAAATTAAAATCGTTTAAACTCAAAGTACAACTGCTCCCGATTTAAATATCAGGCACAATGCCTATGTTTTCCTTATTTTATTTCTCGCCCCATTTCTCATGTGCCAATTAATTGGCAATCACACGCTCACGCTTGACCGATCAGGGGCAGTACGGATCTATTTTGCATGATGATTGGAAATATGGTAAGTAAATCATATCTTTTACTTTTTAAAGTATCATAAACGCGAGTGAGAATGGAATGAGTTTTTTTTAAGAATTGACGGATGGATCTTCCAATGATCAAAAGATCACATCAAAGTAATTTTTTTTATTTAAATCAGCTTAAAAAAGAACTTTTAAATAGTAATATTGACGTCAGAAAATGTTACGACCGCCTCCAAAGCGCAAGTGAGGCGCAAGAGGCGGCGCAACAAACTCCGCTGCTGCATTTTCTCCAAAATACTACTGAACTTTTCAATGAAATTTGCACTAGTAGATTTAAACCTGGAGTAGCACTTTTTGTTCCATATTTTAATATTTAACATAAGAACAAAGAGACGAATCATATTTTAACTAAGAAAATATTCACAGTTTAAAAACCCGTAAAGCTTCACCTCAATAAAGCTATTTATCTCTCTCTTTAGTCGTATTCCTCATGGCTGAGGGTCGTGGTCATTATATGGAATGAAATACACACAACGACTATCTTGGCAATTTTAATGGAGTGGTTTGCCATTGCCTTCTCCATTTCACACACTAGCTGATAATCATCAACCAGAGTGCAGGTTTCCTCACGATGTTTTCTTTACCGGAAGCAAGTTGTGGTCGACGAAAACTAACATAGGTACATGAGTCAGATTGGTATACAAACTCATATAGCACGGCCAGGATTCGAACCCTGGACCTTTGCAGCCACAGGCGGGCCACTCAGCCACCCCCGCTTCATGCTATTTATAAACATTCCCAAATCACGTTGCCGACTGATTTTCAATAAAACCCAGTTGCACGTGTCAGCAGAATTAATCTGGCTCGAGCCTAATAAAATTAATTATCCGGTCTCGAATTCGGATATCTCAAGACGACACTCCGGACTTAACCTACTTATCTCTTAATACTTGTTACACGCAATCTGTTTGTCATAGCTTAACAAACCTAGAAACATTAATCTGTGTCTATACACAGGTAATATAAACTGTAACTGGTCTGTGACTACATCCCGTTTGGCAACTGTTTTGTTTCGTAACCCGCATTAAATACCTAAACAAAAGTGGTGTTACGTAACCTACTTATATTCATATTGTGAATTGTGAATATAACAATCTACTGGCTCGCAGGGCAGTAAAATCGACTTGAATGCCGTGACGGCAAGTGGTGTGATCGTCGTACCACAATTTGTATTTGTTTTACATTTGACCGGCGGCGGCGTCCCGTGAGGCCGTTTTTAAACGTCTGTCTGTGAATTTTGAAGGATTCTGTATACATGAATAAAGAATTGAATTGCTATAGAATAGAAATCTGATCGTTATATTTTCTTTTACTTATCGGCTTACACTGGTAATAACTTTCGTAATAAATCGTTAATATTGAAAACGATATCATGAAACAAATATATATTGTTTCTGAATTAATCCAATTTCTATCTAAGCCCTTTTCCTTCTAATAACTTTTGTTATTGTATTAATATTTACTGTTTTCATAATATATAGTTACTAATCTTGTTACTAAATCTTTGTTATATCTGTGAAACATAACACAAGTAAAGTAAAAAACTTTACTTGCCAAAAAAAAATAGTGTTATGTTTTTAGGGTTCATGTATATGTGAATCATAAGTAGTCCATGATGTGAATGAAGCGAACGGTGGTGGAAGGGCGCCTGTGGCTGCTAAGATCCCAGGTTCAAATCCTGCCCGTGCTATATGAGTTTGTATACCAATCTAACTCATGTGTGAAATGGAGAAGGCAATGGCAAACCACTCCATTAACATTGCCGTTGTGTGCGTGTTTCATTCCATATAATGACCACGACCCTCAGTAGGAATACGACTAAAGGAGGAGGGAATGAATGAATGAATTAATGAATGAAATATTTTATTTTGGGAGGAGGATGATGTTTCTTTATTCCACCATAGCCATGACAGATTCATTAGATTCTATGCCAGGTAACATTATACTTAATTAAATCAACTCTAATAGTAGTTTATGCAACTGATACATAATGAGAGGCATTAAAACATGAGTGTGGTTTTATGTAACGAGCCAAAGAAGGCGAGTTTCATAATAACATCACACGAGTGTTTTAATGCCTAATTATGTACAGTTGCGTACACTACTTTATCTTCACTCATAGGAACAAATTAAAATCAAACAAAGCAGGTAGCTAAGTAACGAAGAGTAATTTTATAGCGGGAAATTAAGTTTACTACGAATGCGTGCGCCACTTTTTTCACAATTTCAAACTGCGCATGCCATGCGTGCGCCTCTTTTTTACATTCAGCCTAAAACCATAGCCTAATTTAATAAATTAAAAAGTAAAAGTGTACTTTAAAAATAAAAAGTTATTTTATGATACTGCTGGCAGTACTATAATGACTTTTATTTTTTAATTTATGTATGTGCGTTTATAAAGTACGTCTTTATAAAACCATCTTCAAATTCGTAATTCGAATATTTCGACATGAGTGTAGATAAGATAAACTAATTTTGCATTACTCATACTCTGAAAGTAAGTCTGAAGTTGCCTGAGGAGCGTGGAGAAAGTTATACTTTTCAGCCCTAGGGAGAATCGTTTTCAACTGACAGCTGTCAAATTATTTAAAAAAAAACTAGTTCTATTTTCACGTTATTCTATTGAACCATATTCCAACTTCCTATACAGCCATTCAACATATTATGTAAAATTGAAATAACATGAAGTTAAAGAATATTTTTTTTTATGATATAGATTTTTTTATTATTTTTTCAATGATGGAACCAAATCAACCAAACCAAAGGAAAAAAGAATCTAATAGCTAAATAGTTGGTCGGTCACAGAAAAAAAAAATATGCTGGAAGCTAAAGCCGTAATCCGATCATTTTTTTTTCAAGTTTAGAGTTTTGTTTATGCTTCCGTATAATTCACTCATCATTTCTTTAGCTAATTCATGTTTTTATTTTTACTTTCCTTGTATTCATAATGAAAAGCACAGTGTTTACCTCGGGTGAAAGACTTTTATAGGCCCTCGAACTATTGGCGCCCTCGCTAGTCTCGGGGCTTAAAAAAGTTACTTTCACCCCGATTTAAACATCCATGGTTGCCTTTCTTGCTTTGTTGTACAGCCAAGCATCAAAGGAAAACCTGATAACCGACATACTGACAATCCTAATCCTATACTAATCCTAACTAATGCGAAAGTTAGTTTGTTTGTTACCTCTTCACGCTTCATCTACTAAACCAATATTCCTGAAATTTTGCATACACATAGTTAGAAATACTGATAGGGACTGGGAAATTCACGCGGGCGAAGCCTCGAGCAAAAGCTAGTTAATATTAAAAATGCGAAAGTTTGTTCGTTTGTTACCCCTTCGCGCTTTATCTACTGAACGAAAATCCTGAAATTTCGCATCCACATAGTTAGAAGTACTGAAAAGGACATAGGATACCTCTCATCTCGGAAAAAAGCACTGTTCCCGTTGGAAAAGCTGTTTAGCTATAGTATGTACTTTTAGTATGTCAAATTCCCATACAAGCAACCAATCAAATATCTCATGTCATTCGCGTTTATATTTGGCCATGATCCAGATTATTTGGGAAGGTCGTCGCGTGCTACTCACGGAAGCTACCAACGTCTAGCAAGATTCTTTTCTTTTTTTCCTACCGAGCATGTTGCAAAGTCAATCTATCCGTATACTCTGGTGACAGCTATTGTAAACTGCCTACCACGGCGGCGGCGACTAAAATAAAAAATGTAGTTAGTAAGTAAATAAATGAACGTAAGTTTGAAAGCTGTTTAGATAGCAAGATTTTTGTCACGTACAAGTATATAAGTATACTCTATTTACCCTATACAGAGTACCAAGCTTTTGAACCGTGGTTATGACAAAATACTTTTATAGCAATTTGTAGGTTAGTA